>JAPMNP010724635.1:0-13481 GCA_029874935.1 Atherina boyeri
TCTTGTCAACCTGCTCCTGTTGTGTTTTTATGAATAATCTCTTATTTTTTACGGGCTTTTTTTCTCTGTCTGATCTGCTGTCTGAGTGAGTTGTGGGCACTGACCGCTAGGTGACGTAACGTCACACAAACACCAGCGCGTCCGCACGCAGCGCAATTAATCAAAACAATGAGAGCACCGATGATGACATCTGTTGCTGCAGCACACCAACAAAATTACTTTTGGGTGTCAAAAAACTAAATTAAAAGGGTACAAATAGAAGCGCAGCAAACTGCAACATCTGTGGTATAAAATCGGTGAATCCACCTTCGTCCACCTTAAAACAACCAGGACAAGTGAGTCACTGTTACATGAAAACTCAGTGTTAGCATCTAAATGTTAGCAATTAGCTTAGTGCCACAGAAGCATAAGCATAACTTTTTGCTTTCTTTATGGTCTGTAATTACATGGCCAACCCACGCCTGGCTTGGATAGCCTACAGGCTCTAAATAATATCTAGCCTAATACCTACTACCTTTTAATATTTTCAGTAGCCTATATAATTTCAAACTGCAATGCTACATTACAATTCTATATAAACAAGTCATTCATTGAATTTACAAAATGTGCTATATTTTGATGTATATCGTTATCGGGATATAAAACTAGCTATATTGCGATATGAGATTTTGGTCATATCGCCCAGCAGCAGTTGTTATAATCACGTGGCGTTGTCCGCTTGAATTTAATGCAGTTTGAACGCAAACCAAAGGAAGGTGTGGAATTTAGGCTAGTCCACAGACCAGTTCAGCAGGTCGTCTTGACCATTAGCGGTGAGGGGAAAAAAATCAATTCACATAAGAATCGCAATTTTTTGTTTAACGATTCTTTTATTTTTAAAAATCAATTTATTTATTAATTTTCTTAAACATGCAGTCCAGGCTTTGAAAAAAAGTTTAAGTTCCCTTTAATATGAAGTATATTATAGTATGTAGAAGATTACATCAGAAAGTCTATACTTTTCATTCATTATGTTAAAAACGTTGTGAGGTGGGAGTATAACATTCAGCAAACTTTATATTTTTTCTGTACTATTTGTTATACCTCTTATATCTACAGTCCAGGTTGTTGATAAGAGTAGTTCAACTGATAAGTTCAAATTGCTGATTCAAATATATTGCTGCTGAATAAATCTTAAAAACTAATTACATGAGATGTGCATTTTTTGGGGAAATATGGCTCCTGATATAGTCTGTACACATCGTCATCATTAATCTCTTTCACATGGTCTGGTGTTAAAAAAGATAATTGAAAATCATCAATATTGAAGAATCACAATTTAAATCTAATTGGCATAATAATAACCCATAAAAGAATCGAATCAGGAGAAAAGCATATCATCCTAGCCCTGATGGAATCGGCACCTTTTTTTATCAAGAATATTAATTTTGAATCAATTAGAATAGAATCATGAGTTGTTGTAAGATTCACATCCCTACCATCCATCCATTGAATATTTCTAGTTATTCCAATGCTGGGTGTTTCATCGTTGACTTCTACCAGTCAACGATGGGTGTCCCTCGCCTTTTATTCATTCATTCTTCATCATGGAAGGTCGTCAGGCTAGTTAGTGGTTGTATAGCTGCAGGCTAGTGTGACTGGTTTGAACTTGGAAGGTCAGTCAGGCTGACTAGCAGACGAAACTCTGACAAGCAAACCCAGCGCACTGACTCATCTTCCTCTTTGTTCCTCGGCCATTCTTCCAGAGTTTGAAACACTTTCCACCCGCAGCAGTACAGGTGTGCTAGCTAATACAAAGAGAGGCCCCCACCGTCATAGTCTGTTTTTTTTTTGCCAAAATGCAGCAGGAGGGGAAGAACTATCATATTGCACATGATTAATGCAGGACCCTTGTCTGGAATAAGGAGTAGTGAAGGAGACTGTATGCCTCAGGGCATCAACAGACCTGCCTCACAACCTGGGCCTTGGCCCCCTCTCTGCATGCTTGACCGGAGGAGTCGTGGGTGTCTGGAGCTCATGCAAACCTCTTGCATTGGTTCAATACAGACATGAAAGGAGCTGACCTTGAGAAGTTCAAAGGCAGAGTTTCACTCCCTGTCGACCCCCAACTATTTTTCCTCCTCTTTTTTTTGCCTCTGCCTGTCAGCCTCTCCTTATATTTCACCTGATTTCCCCATTCCTTCTCCATGCTTCTTCCTTAGTTACCATCTTTTACACCAGCCCTCATGGAGAATGCGTCTTGCTGTCGACTGCAGGTTGGTTCCAGGTCAACTGGCTCAGCACCACTGGAGGATAAAAATTGCAAATTCAGTCATGAGACTTGCTCGTTTCTTCACATTCTTTTATCACGGGGGACTTTATTGTACAAAAAGATGTATAAGAGAAAATCATAGATTTCAAGTGCTGTATGTCTCTACTGTTAAGTTTAACCGTTACACATTAACAGTAACACATTATCCCTACAATATTGGATTTATGCAATTCTGCAAGTAACACTGAACTATAATAATAATACATACGCTTTACATTACTGGATGCACTATTCATTCACTCACATTCGTACTTGGTGATGGTAAGCTAGCAAGCTAATACTAGCGTAGCCACAGGGCTGACTGACAGAAGCGAGGCAGCCATTCTGCACCATCGGCCCCTCTGACCACCACCATCATTCATACATCATTGTATGAATGATGAATGCATTCATTCATACACCAGCGACATTTTTACTGGTAGACAAGGAGGGTGAAGTGTCTTGCCCAGGGACACAACGGCAGATTAATTTTGCCAGGAGCGGGGATCAAACCGCCTATCTTCCGATCACTGGCCGACCTGCTCTACCAACTGAGCTAAATCTCGCCCCTAATAATAATGATAATAATAATACATTTTATTTGAAGCGCCTTTCATGAAACCGATGGTCACTTTACAAATCATATCATAGTAAGTAACTATCAGATGTTTTTGGAATGATGGTCCAGCCTGATCCCATGATCGCTATTTTTGCGTAGTGGAAGAGAACAATACAAATTTGTCACTCTGTTGGTATGAAAACTGAATCTTCTCAATTGGAGGAATCCTCAACTAGACAGCTACACTCAGTAACTGAAAGAAATTATACAATTTAAACTTGAAAATTGAGATTCAAAATACATGCGTCCTCAGACAACTTTGGGAAAGAGAGGAGGCTTTTCCTAGACTACATTACAACTAGTTTTAATTCCCCCTTTTTTTTTTCTCTTTTTTTTTTTTAAAGAAAATGCAGATATGTTGGTCCTCTACAACAGTGGTTCCCAACCTATTTCCCCTGAGGATCCCCTTCATGCAACTACCAAAAAGCTGTGGACCCTCACCATGAGACCATGCTTGGTTTTACGGTGCAACGTTTGTATTTCAGGGCAACACCCAAAACTAGCTCAGAGGAATTGATCAAATTAAACGTCCCAATGATACACTTGTGAAAAGATTTTGATTGAAAAAAAAGAGTATTGGAACAAAATGTATTATTTGCCTAACAGTACGGTCCACCTCTGGGTCCAGGGACCCCAGGTTGGGGACCACTGCTCTACAACTATACATCTTGCATCCATTTACCTCATAGCCTACCACAACGTGCAAATCTTTTTAATTTTACGTAACTGCAAAATGTATGTAAATGTTTTTGTCTCTTCATCTGTTTTTGTTTCTATATTTATATACAGTATATATTTCACAGCATGTGAAGTATGCTGGCCTACAGGATGTTAATTATCGATCAAAATTAGACAAACTTTCGCCCGACTAGTCTCTTTGTCATTTTTATGTTGTGTAATGTGTAGGGGTTTTGTTTTCTTCTTGAAATTCATCACATTATTATAGTCTTCTGTTGCATTTATTCACCGCCCGTCTTGGAGTGAATTGGTGTGTACTTGGGTGCAGAAGTGTAATTAGATGGAGCGCTGTGGCATAAGGACTCACTCCCTGCTTTGCGATGAGTGCACTCTCCAGTGAGTGCTTTTCATTTAAATTTTCTTTGAAAGAAAAAAAAAGCCAAAGATTAAGTCAAACATATGGGGAAGAATTTAACTTGATTTTCCCTAATATGATTATTTTTTGAGCATCTTCTTTCCTTTGCTGGCTCTTCAAATTAGAATATTATTCCTTAAAGTAAGAAATCTATTCACGCAGAAGGGCACCAGCATCCACTGCTCACATTTCCCAGTACTTTTCCAGTTGTTATGTATGCATGGCTGCACTCTTCCTTTGAACCAGCAGAAGTGACACACTGACACAAGACTGGCTCTACTTTTGAGTGAAAGCATCACAAACACAAGCTGTGCCCAAAGTATTGTCTCCAAGCATTGTTCATGTATGTAGGTTAGAGACCTGATACTCCAGACATAAAGATTATGGGGCACATATAGGTGTAACATTTCATAGCCTTTTTTGAACCTGTAAATTATCACACCTGTTTGCTGGGGCTTTTGTCTGTATGTCTGCAGTGCACAAACAAGACCCTAAAGAATAATTCCTGGACAGTCTTCCCAGAGCTAAATGACTAAACCAGAAGCATTGTTCGAATGTCAAAGGAAACCACAGTGCAACGTACTGGTAATATAATCAGTTGTTGAGCACATTTTTTGGCCAATTATAAGCTGTTGCTTGGTGTTAGTTGGCCATAGTCTATTCTTTTAAAGTTCACTTTCACTGCATTAAGGTGTTTTTTACCTTGTAACGTGTCCATAAGTTATTCTTTTTTCAGTAATTGTTAGAAGAAGTAATGTGATGAAAATCAGTCATCAACAATACTTCTGAGCATTTCTGCTTTGATGCTACTGAGAACAACAGTCAGTCTTAAGGCCCTGACATCCTCCACGAGAAGAGAGAACTTTATTCTTGTTCTGGGGACCACGTTGTTCTTGAACAAAACAATGTTATTTTTGTTCTGGCGGGCCTGATCGGGACAGCTTGCGGCTTGTTCTCGACCCTTGAGGGAGCAGAATCTGTATCCCCTATAAGACCAAACTTCTTAACATTTACTGCCGTATTTGGGCAGGAACACTAAAACACTCATACTGTAACCTAAACTATCTCCCATCAAAATCTGCTTTCATGGCTAATAATATATCTACCATCATGTGTTTGGATCTAAAGATACATTAAATCTGTCCAGATACTGCAGTAAATATGAGGAAGTTTGGTCATATAGGGGATACAGATTCTGGCAGCCAGTTATTCTCACTCTGACAGAATCAGGATCCTCTAATACCCTCCAGCATCAGGGGGTACAGATTCTGTCGGGATAACTACTTTGGCATGGACTCAGCAGTCTACTTACACCTCAAGAAGCACACTCTGTTGAAGACAGTGATGTTCACATCCTGGACAGGGCAGACAGATGGGTGGAGAGAGGGGTAAAAGAAGTGGTTGCTTAATGAATGAACTGTTTTTTTTAAGATTGATTGTAAAGCTTCACCAGTGGCGAGCGGGGGTGTGCACGCGGGCCGGCTATACCCGTGTCTACTGTATATACTAGGGTATATACATGTTTGTACTTTCTAAGCAGCTCGATCTGATGTTCATTAAAACTGTCCGTTCAACTTGGCATCAGAGAAAAAACGGAAGCGACAACTTTGCGCTTTATGCTTTTCCGTGTTAAACAAGACCATGTCAAATGTCCGACCAATCAAACAATACTTGTCAGAATTTTGTTCTTGAGTCTCGACCACAAGAGAAAAGTTCTTGCTTATCGCGGAGGATGGAAGGGCACTGAGCTTGGTTTATACTTCTGTGTCATCTCCGTCACGTATACGGCATAACCCCCGCAGCCTCTGCTGTAAATACTTCCGCTCAAGTATAGCCGTCGCAGCGTGTGCTTCAGGTTGGACCGTCGTAGCTGACGCTGATGGGCTGTGTGTTTATACTTTATACAAAGTGTCGCGCTGCAGTTAAAGTATAACGGAGTTACTAACGGCGTAATTTTTTTCATTAACGAGTAATCTAATTAATTAATTTTCCCATCATTGCAACACCGTTGCCGTTACTGAGAATCTGAAGCGGTGCGTTAAAAAATCGTAATTAACGCGTTGAAGTCCTACCACTGATTAAAATGTTAAAGGAAAAGTACCCATTTTTAACCGGGACCTTATTCAAAGCATGAAATACGTTCATAAACTCACCCGGACAATTTTGGAGTTACTTGAAGTCTATCAGGAGATATTTAGATCCATCGCGCTGGCGTTGTCAGGGTAACGGCATTATCAGAGACACTTTCTTATGTAGTGTCGCCGGTTTGTGTCTCTATATCTATGGTTTCTGATGACAACAAAGCCACTCTGAAGGTACAGAGGGATAATACAGCAACTAATAACTAAATACTGGTGAAATGAAGGCGTTTTGTGGCATACAATGGGTATGTCTCAATCAGCGCACTTGCACACTATGATCACTACATTTAAGTGCATAGTGCGTTCACACTGACATTTAACGCTAAAACTCAGTGCACTGAAAGTACCCGGATGCTGCCCTAATAACGCTCAAAAATACGGTGTGAAAAGATGAACACTACTCGCACTTAACAGAAGCCATCTTGCTGATGTAGCGGAAGGGGAGGGACTTTCTAACAATTTTCAGGGCTGATACAGGTGTTACACCACCGGCTAACAACGCAGCGGTAGCGGTGGCGGTGGCGACAGTTGAAATGACATTGCCCCGACCACCTCCATTGAATGGATATGTACGGCAGCATGATGGATCTAAATATCTCCTGATAGACTTCAAGTAACTCCAAAAATTGTCCGGGTGAGTTTATGAACGCATTTCATGCTATAAATAAAAAAAAAAAACGTACTTTTCCTTTAAGTATCTGGTTGAATTGTGGAAGTTTCTGCAGTTTGGCATCAAAATGTTTCCTCTCTGTGCTTTACTTTCTGTTATAGATTATATTCCAGATCGACCGATATGGATTTTTGGCCGATGCCGATAAGAGCAGACGGTTTTCTTAAGCCGACATTTGGAGCAGACACAGCTTTTGCTCCATCAGTTTACATGATAAAATAGAAATGATGATATCATATACTTTATTTATTTATTGGATGGATGGATGGACGGATATTATAAATAGGGTCCAGGTTATAAAAATGGTGCTTTTCCTTTAACGGTATTTCAGTACAAATATTCTTCTCTATCCATGAATCAGACATGTAAGATTACCCATTTCTGCTCTGCTGTGACAAAGAAAGCATGAAAATTCTTGTCCCTGCTGATTTTCCGAGGCTCGTGGGGATATTAGGCTGTGAAACCTTGTGGAAAAGTGAGCTATTGTGTGAAACTACAGTTCATGCTGCTGTGTCTCCTACGGGAATAGTAACCTTGCCTTGTTCAGAGGTGCAATAGCATGTTTGGTGTGAAAGCCTTACTATGAGCTATGGCTACAGAAATGACTGTAGACTTAATCAGAGAGAATAAAGTCACTGTCTCTAAAAGATGGATGTCCAAACATATTTTTATATCTAAATAATTATTCCCTCCTTTTAAGACGCAGTGCACATCCTCAGCATCTTCACATGCAGTTTCAGACTTATGTCAGCTGATAAAAGACTGACGCTACAGAGTGATTGTAAACGTACATTTCTGTTTCTCATCAAGGACTTCACACTTTCCCAGACAGTTCAGCACTGATGTGGTCAGGTCAGAGAACTTTATTTGGGAAAAATGTGCTTGTTGCTGCTCAAAACCGGAATTATTTTCCAAAATCCTGATTTACGAACCTCAAAAACTGTCAACTGACGGAGATATCGTTACCCGATTTAGCTTACCACCACAGGGTTATATACATATGTAGGAGCATTGGGTGGAAAAAAATGGTAAAAAAAATTAGGGATAAAAATATAAAAAAACAAAATGAAAAAAAAAACATTTCACACATGGATCACATATGGAATGATGACACACAAAATGTTTTTTAATTCTCGAAATTAAGGTTTGAATGATTTTTTTACATAAGTTTATTTTGAAAATCTGACAGATTCTGCCTTTAAGGTGTGAACCCAACATTTTGAGGCTTGACAGCTTGTCTATAAATGACCCGATGAGTTGGTAAGTGACACTTCGTTAGTCTCTCCGTTGCCTTTACAAGCTTCAAAATACAAAACGGAAAATTTGATCTAACGTTCTGTGGTTTGGATGTTATGGAGAGTAAAGGTGAAGCAGTAATGGATGTAGTTGTGAGATTTAGTGAACTTACATCCTTGACTAAGTCCTGGATCTGACAGCTGGGTGATGTGTGTGGTGTTGTTCTCCAGTTATCCGTGTATGTCAGTCGAAGTTAATTCATGGCTCTCTGGAACAACCTGGAATCATAATTCCATCTGCCTGAAGCCTTCTTCCCATTCATTCAATCTAACCCCCCCTTTCATGCCCCCTGTGGGGGTGTGATGTGTTTAACTCTTCCATTCACTCCTTTTACATCTTTCTATCTGTAACATCCATTTTCTCTGTCTTTGATGGAAACAAAACCTTTCCACCCCCTCTCCTCCTCAACCTCAGCACCCTCTGCAAGAGCCTGATAGACGCTGTCCAATATCCAGTTGCTATAAATCTCCCCGCAAGTTAGCCACAAATATCTCAGATATGCTGATTTATAGGCGCAAGCTTTGGCGTCTGTCTCAAAGAGAGGCCGCTGTGGAGCTTGTACGATGCATGTAGATGGGATTGATTTCTTAATAGCAGGTCTCCTAAAATAAGAGGGCCACCTTTACAAGGCCCTTGTAGAAAGAGAGGGAGATTATTGAGTGTGTGGCTGAGCGACACAGATGGAGAGTAAAACAGGAAAACCCGTGAAAGAGGTCAGTGAGGCAGTAAACAGGAAAACGAGTATGGGATGAGTTGACGGGTGGAGGACATAAAGGCTGAGCTGAGCATGGGTATGTAGCTGGTACATAATGTCAGCAGCATGGAGGCTGTTATAAGTAAAGGTGTCTGCACAGGTTCACATACATGTATTGAAATTGGATTGGACAGTGTGAATATAACATGTGCTTTGCCTTTCCTATTTTATTTTATTCTATGCAGGATGCTGCAGCATAACCCTTCTCATTCTTTACTGCTTGGTTGGTTCAAAGCATTTAGTAGTAAAGTGGTTTGCAATTTTTTTTTTCCATCATATTTCTGAACAGATCCTGGTTCAGAGGTATGGAATTATTTTTGTGCCAAAAGAATCAAACAAAACTTTTTAAATGTAAAAAAAAAAAAATGAATCTAATTAAAAGAAATAAAACAAATAATTTCTAATCAAATACAGTGTCTAATTGAACAAAGCATTTGCCTTTCTACTCTTCTAATAATGCATTCTTCTGTCACAGTTCCCTCAGCTTCTCTCTCCGGTCAGACGTTTGCTCTGATTCTCAGTTTTGCAGTCTCTTGACGTAAAGAAAGGTCGACTAAGGGACTGTTTAATGATTTTGTTGTTCTCATGTTAGCAGGGCTAAAATTGATGAGGTGATTATTGTTGAAGTATTTTGAATTGTTATTTGTCAGTTAAATGAATTAAAATGACAACTGATATGCTCATCTAAACTGCTATTTGAAATACATTGCCTTGCTATGATACCATGCACTGTTATGTTAGAATTATTTTTTGTACCTTACTGTGCACTTTGGTTTTATTTTTGTTGGAGTCAAATCTTAAATATCTGTGATATGGCTGACCTGGACTGATTGTCAAGGTAACTTGATTTATGTTCAGGATGGGCGGAAGTTAGTACAGTAGTAGTCCAAGTGGGGATTTATGTCCATAAATTGTTCTGCATTGACAAAATAAAATATATTGATTCCTTAAGTATGTTGTTGTTGTAATTTCTTTATTTGTTACAGTGATTACCCATATTCTCCGGTCCCTCATTTTGACTAAGATTCAGGAACTGGCCCCAATTCCAAATTAATTGAATAGCCCTGCTTTACGCAATTAGACACAGTATTTGATTTCAAGCTATACATTTTATTTATTAAGTTTTTATTTTCTAAGATTCATATTTTTTTTTTTTACATTAAAGAGGATTTGTTTGTTTCTTTTGGCACAAAAATAACTCCATACATATGTCCCTATAACCTCCCCACTGAGAAATAGATGTCTATTAGATGTCTTGTCTAAGTTTAGGTTTAAGTTCACACCGAAATTTGCACGTCTATAACCGGTCTATGTTTTAGCCCAAATCTAATCGATAGAATTTAATCCATTAATTGTTAAATATTAAATAAAAAAAACAACTAAGTTGTATAAATGATGGCCAAATTCTGGATTCAAACATTTTAACAATTGATCAATGTACAATGTAGTTTAGATTTAAAAACAGCTAGTCTAAACTTAGACGGCTAAAATTAAATTTTTAGACCAGTGGTAGACCCATTTTAGCCCAGACGTCTAAGGACCATTAGACGTTTATTAGACGTCTTTTAGACCGAAAGATGCTTGGGTGGTTGTTTCCACAAAAAATATGTATATATCACAACCCAAAATATTGTGATATTTGAATATCAATATTTTCTTACAACCTTATGAAACACATTAATATCATTAACTGGGCTTTTGTAGAAGCAAAGGTGAACCTACTGATGTTCTCTTTGCGGATTGCGTATAACATTTGTGACTCGTTCGGTGGTCACTTGGCACATGAAGACGTGTTTTAATGCCTGTTGCAAACAGATGCAATCAGTATTAGAGTGTTTCTGATTTACTGGATCAGTTTAAAGTTTGAACACCTCAGTATTACCCTCAAATTGTAAGCCAAGGGTGAGAAAAGGATCTGCAACTATTAGTTTTTTCAAACAAATAAAATCTCACGATGATAGCCTATCTGTTTAAAACTGTCTGTGTTTAGCAGTTTGTTTGATTTGTGTCAAGCTATCAGAGTCCTTCATGTTAACACTGCGCTGGAGATAAGCGCCACCTTCTCCTCAGCCTGCTGCAGCCGATAGAGCTCAGGCTGCTCCGATAAACACTCACAGAGCCTCTGGGGGTTTTATCTGAGCTGCCACAACGCCTGGCCAGACCCGGGAGAGTCCACACCGAGGCAGAGGTAGATAGGGGAGGGAGGGATGACGGAGGGTGAGCAAGCTGTAAGATGCATTCTTAGAGATTTCTTCGTTAAAGGAAACCTCTTCTTCTTCTTTACTGCAGTTGTGGGACATTGCAAAGGTTTTCCTTTAGCTCGTTTTAGAGGTCGACCGATATGGATTTTCAAAGGCCGACATTGATAACGATTATTAGTAATAATCGAGACCGATAACCGATATTTAGAAAAAATTCAAATCTATTCATAGCTGAAATTTTTAAATAGACAGACTCCAACAATTGTCTTTTTTTAAATGCTGTCTTGCATGTTTATTATTGATCAATAATCACAAGGAGCTCAGCAGCAGCAGATCATCAGTTAACTGGAATTTTTAATAAAGAAAATGGGAACCTGACTTTTATCAAGTAAATAAAACTTACTCAAACTTAAATAAACTGAAATGCTGCTTTATATTCACTTTCAAGTGCGTAAAGCAGTAAGAAAAATGTAGGGATAGAAGATATGGAATTTTTAGAGCTGATGCCGTTACCGATTACGGACTGCTGATTATCTTGAGCCGATATTTGGGGCCGATACTGCTTTTGCTCCCTCACTTTACATAATAAAATGTACACGATGATATCAGATACTTTCTTTATCTGCATTATTCAACAAATATCAGAATCAATGGAATCCATAGTTTTTATTCAATAATTCAAATTGTACTTGTGAAATTTCAAGTTTGAGAAACCATATGTCTCCGAAGTGATTAAAGAACAGTTCAGATTTAACTTCAAACAGTCCATACACTTCCTGTTTACAGATGGACCAAATTCCAACAAAACACTTGGTTCTGTGTTTTATTATGATCATAATCATGATCAATTATTAAAGGCAGAATCATTAAATGACTGAAATATAAAGGAAAACATGTTGCTGTCAGTATTAGTGATACTTGTCCTGGATATACTTGGAATGGGGTCGATATCTACTAGTATCGGTCGATACTGGTACAAATAAAAACACAAATATCGGCCCAATATATCGGTTGACTGATGTATCGGTCGACAAAGTAACCCTCACTCTGCTGGTTGAAAAAAGGTACTAGAAGTTTTCTGCACTGTTAAAAGTTAAAAAAGAATCAATAACTTTGTAATTTAAGAAAATATCACATATGGAATGAAGAGAAATGACATGATGTTTAACTCCCTATATGTTTTTTTTCCCATAAATTTGTGATAAAAAATCGTACATATTCTGCCTTTAAATAAAAGCAGACGTACGTTTGCTTCCTAGAGCCTCCACACGGTCCTTAAAGCCCAACTATCTCTCAGTTTGAGCTTTTCTCATAAACACATAAAGGATTACGAGCTTTTCTGAACACCGACTTCTCATTTTCACCTTCATTTGAGAAGTTGTAAAATTAAACCACTGCTTGACCACATGGTTGGTTTTAGCTGTAACCTCTTTACCTTACTGACCCCACTTTCCTTTAAATGTGTGTGTGTGAAGATACCAACCAAGAACACACACCTGCAGCTCTGAGATAAAGGTGACAGCCGTGTACCTAATCACTAAGTTTTTATCTTCCTCACACCCTGAACATTGTTAATGGCAGGTTCCTCTATCCCACCGACCAAAGGTTGCAACTCAACAATCTCCTATTAGCAGCAAAACAACAAGAAGACATGTATCATCTGTGTAGATAAAGGCAAGTGGAGTTTATTTCTACATCACATTTCATGTTCCAGACCATTTAAAGTGCTTTACATAAAACATTAGAAGCATTACAGGTGGCTGCAGGAGAGGCATTACCAGGCACATATTAGGAAATTGGATAATATGAAATAACTAAATTAGATTAAGATCATTTGAAATTGGGATTCCAGATCCGTTAAAAGATACGGTGCTGATGTCAAATAGGGGATGAGATTTTTTTTATTTTTTTTTACCTAGATTTATAAATTTAATCTCCACTGGCAGATAAACGCTGCTTCTCCAGGTTTAGTCTGGACTCTGGCCTGGGATCTGGGCCGGATTCTGGACTAGGTGCTGGTCACACTTGGCACGACTAGTTTCAGTCCCATTTCAACTCACCGGGGGTCAAAGTCTAGAACAAACGGCCTCTGGTCAGACCTGCAAAGTTGAAAACGTGCCACTGTGCCACAACGTCGTGTGACGGCATTTGCACAAGTGAGGCAATCAAAAGGCGCCTGCTTCACTCCAGTCCAGGGTGGCGCAAATAGTCATTTATGTTGGTTGACGTCAACGCTCGGTCAAAACTTTGAGAAGCGGCACTTCAACTGTCGACATGGAGAACGATAACATGAGGAACAGCAACATATTGGCGCGGCGTATATTGATACGTCATTACCTCTTCATCACATGGGTGAATTACACAATTGTCCTGAAACAACCGTTGCAGAGGTTCACACTGAAGTTTTAACGTGAAGC
>JAPMNP010724639.1:0-15216 GCA_029874935.1 Atherina boyeri
TATATATATACACCGATTTTTACATACTGTACTGTATGTAAAGTCATTCATTCAAGCTTTCATTGGATATCATTGCCAATGCATATTTCTTAAAAAGAAAACAAAAAGGACAACTAAATGGCTTTATTACCATTGATTACCAGGAAATACCTTTTGCCAAAGCAAGTCTGTATTTGTAAAAACTAAATTTTATGATACCGTTCTAAATCCACACCATAATATCTAAGTCTAAGGAGATTATGTGAAACTCTAACATGTACAGTTTGTGGCTTCATTTGGGTGTCAGTTTTTGTTTAGTTTTTTTTCTCAGTGAGCCATAGGGCATGTGGCAAATCAGAGAGGCCTAGTCTGCTACCTTTCTGCCAGACATAGGCCATCCTAGGTCATCGCCGCTCCACAACCAATCTGTGTCATCACCGCCACATTTTCCCACTTTCCTGACAACGTGTTACACCCCCTCAATCCGTCCCGCTTCTCTTTCTCCCTTCGTCTCCTTGCTTTCCCTGCTTCTTTACAGCCACCCCCACTTTCTCTTTTCATCCATTCTTTCTCCGTCTTTTATCCTCCTCCTCAACCTGCTTTATCTTTATCTACTCTCTTGCATTCACCATTTTGCTTCTTCCAAAAACCTATCCTTGCCTTTAAAAAAAAACTCTTTTTGTATGTCATCCCTCTCCCTGTCCTCATTACTTTCCCATTTTCCTAATGCTCTTGCTATCCTTCCTCTCTGAATTCTTACCCTCCCATTCTCCAGTCCTCTCCTCACATCAGAAAGTGTTGGATTTTGACATCTGCCTGCAGGAGCAGTGACCCATGAAGTAATTAGAGTAGGAATCTCGCCTTCTTTTCCTCCCTCCCCTTCCACCCCTCCATTTTCTCCGCTCTCTGTCTGCTCTGAGCCTAGGATCATATAAAAAGCTGGTTATGTTTACTCCCTGATCCACCTAATTTCTGTAACGAGGGCCGAGCCGGCCTCATCTCCTTACCGCTCCACGCTTAAGCCAAGGCGTTGGGCTGGAGAGGCGGCCCAGGGCCCCGCAGGGCACTGTGGAGCTTCAACCACACCGCTCAGCCATGGAGACGAGACTGGGACCTAACCGGATTAACTCCCAACCAGCACAGGTGGAGGGACCCTGCTTTTCACACACACATACACACAGATGCATACATGTGCACACAGAGCAAGATGCAACTTTACGCCATTTAATGGATCATCAAAAAAAAGTGCTGGGATGAGACATATGTGTGATTATCGGTGTGCTTGTGTTTGTGCTATGTGTGTGCTGGGGAGAAAATATATTTCAGAAAAAAAGGAAAAACTTCAGCTTCTGCAATATGAGATGAGAGAACACAATTATGAATTGCTCCAGAGCTTACGGCCACTCTGATAACTCTCAAGTGCTGTGATATCGAATTGCTAGAGCATAAAAAATCAACCATCCCACCCCGACCCCCACCCACAATTGAAATTATTTGCCCCTGGATTGCAAATGCAATATTTAGGGTATGGGTTGATGTATAATGCAACAAAGTAAAGACTGAAGGCCATTCCGAAACATGTTGGGCTGAGATGTCAAATGATTCGCTGGGCATCATTAGAGTGTTTTTCCTTGTCCTAATTTAAGGATTATTCATTTAGGGAAGTCTTGAGGGATATTGCTGGTTACTTTGTGTTGCTGCTGCTGGTAAAAGTGGTTCAGTAAGCCTGATTTATAAGCACGTAGTACAGTATAAGCTGTTTGTCCATTCCAGTGAGCATCATTCCAGTTACATGCAGAGAACTAGAGCTTTAGTTTTTTCCTTTCTCGCCATATTTTCTTGAGATTCACTTGTAATAAATACAGTATAGTAGCTCCACTGCTAATTCCTGAATGTTACAGCTGGTGACATGGGGCTAACCCTTGCCCTCTAGAGTGTGTAGGTCACACATCAGTCACAAAATACAAGTACTTTTCTTTTTGTGTGTGTGCATGTACAGTATGTAAGAAGGCTAATGCTGCACACTTTTCGATACATTTATGATACATTGATGCATACTTATCATTTACACTCTTAAGAAATAATAACAGAAGGCACATGAAACAGTCTATTCACTTAAATTTAATCTAAGTTTTGTTACCAATGTATTTAATTGCATTCAACTTATTGTAGAAAAGAAGTTAAAGTCCAAATTGGCACACAAGGTGTATTGCAATCCAAATCAGTTTATCGTAAGGGAGCTGATGTTGGTATGTGACATCCATCCATCTATTTTCTATATGCACATATTCCAGTGCATGGTCATGGGGAAGCTACTTTCAGGTTTTTCACAAGTAAGCAAAAATATGTAGAATATATCTATTCATTTAAAAAAACAAAAATAAAAAAAAATAAAAAATTCTACTCTGAAATGTCTGAAACCAGTAAACAGTCTTGGATGTCTGACAGAAGAACACTGGCACTCGTGTTACTCAGAAAACAACAAACATAATCTAGTCGAGGTTTATATACCTATACTGTTTCATTAAAAAGAGAGAAACGCTGCACACTCAACCCTGAATGCAAAACGATTTATTTGACAATGTTTCGGCCATCAGGGTCTTTGTCAAGTCATGAGTGGAATGACAGAAAACAGTGGCTGATAAGGCCATCTGAGCAGACACACACTTGATGCGCATCAGCCACTAATTACCAGCCACCAGTCGATAGATCACATGCAAGCTTGGAGACAAACTAATTTACATAGAAGTGTTTAAAGTATAACAAACAAAATGGAAGACCAATTTTACATAAAGAAACCAATAATAAAGAAACAACATGATCTAGGGACAAGGGGAAGAAGATCACATACACTGTTTTACCATGATAAATAAATAAATCGAAAGTGTTCAGAGAAAAGCGCTACAATGAATATTCAAGAATAAGATCAAACTGGCTGCGCATCAGCCAGTAGAGCAAAGAAGAAACCAATCTGATCAAGCCTATACAGTATATATCTACTGTATATCTTATTTCCTTGTTTTTAGTTTAGAGTAGACCTGACCAAATCACAGGAAGCACTTTAGATCATAACCAATACTGAGACTGTTGATTAGGGGTGGGAATCTCTTGGCACCTCACGATTCGATTCCAATTCAGAGGCCAACGATTCGATTCTAAAGCGATTCTCGATGCGATTCTCAATGCATCGATTTTTTTGTGTACACTTCCCTGCGTGATTTTTAAAATTTGATTTTGTTTTTGAAAGTTTTTAAAAGTTTGCTACTCCAGAGTTTGCTAATCCCTTCCTACTTTTGTGATGATCATTAAAAGAAAATCAACAGATGAATTATCTTCTCTATTTTATTAGAAAAAAAGCTTTTATCTACACAAATATGACTTTCCATGAACATTGCAATAATCAACTAGGCGTGGGAATCTCTTGGCACCTCACGATTCGATTCTAAACCGATTATCCATGCATCTCGATGCATCAATTTTCATGCACATTTCCCAGGCCTTTTTAAACTAATAAAATCATAAATTCAATTCAATATTGTATTATGCATTGATTTTGTGTTACGTTGTCAAATGCAGTGATTCTCAACGTTTTTGAGTCGACCCATTGCTACATGTCATTACCTGCTCTCTCTGTCCCCTTTCCTGTCGGGCAACTGTCATATAGAGGCCACTAGAGCCCAAAAATCCTTTAAAGAAAAAAAAGAAAAAAAAAACGAGTTTTGTTTTTTTAAATTCCGATTATTAACTTATCTGAATCGAGCATCGAATCGTTCGAGAGAGAATCTCGATGCATCTAAGAATCAATTATTTTTCCCACCCCTACTGTTGATACCAGTGATAGTGTGTTTAAAGAGTGTATATAGAAGTGTTCTCTCCTCCATAAAAGATTTTCTAAATTTCCACCTCTCCGTGGGAGAGAGACTTTTTCAATACCTATATATTTCAATGAGGAAACTAAGTGTGCAGCAATATTATTGCATCTAATAGTGATGCGATCCTCTGCGATGCAGGTTTTTAGATATCTGCTTGTTTTCCCCACATACTGTAGGCCATACCGCAGGGGCAAGTGATAAGGTAGATCACCGATTTGGTGTGGCAATAGATGACCCCCCTAATCGAGACATCAGTACTTATTGTGACTGCAGCCAGCAAGCTTTTAACATGAATTCTCAGGTGTACCACCTCACATGTTGCAAATGCACCCATCTTTACTTCGGCACACGCAAAGCCCAAATTGTCCTTTATATCCAAACCACGGTCAGCCAGAAGCACGTCACCTGCAAAAGTTTGTGCAGAACTCCACTGTTGACTCCACTCTGAGATGTGTTAATTTCCTTTCTCTGCGCTGATGACGAAGCTGCTGCTGCAGCTGAGGACACAACTCGGTGAAAAAATAAGGAAAACACTTATATGCTTGGTGACGTTGGTGTGCATTCTCTATTGCCGGACAAGAAACAGGATACATCCTGGACAGGCCATCAGTCTATAGAAGGTGTGCAACATTTGGTTGGGAAATCGAAGGGAGAATCAAAAGGTAACCAATGGGTAATGTCTTAAAAAAATTGTTGGTGTATCTTTTTGAGAGCAAATTGAATCAATATTTGTTAGCTTACCTTGCTGACTGATGTCTGTGTAGGCAGGACTTCAGGTATAAGGTGTGGAGAAGCAGCCCTGAGTGAGTTCACTGTTGTATTTCATGGTGAGGCCACAAGCTCCAAACCAGTTGCGCCCTGCAAGTTAATTAAATTTACTTGTGTTCTTCGTATTGTTGTCGTTTGTTTGCTAGTTTGCAGTTATGCTTTGACAGTTTTTGCTAACTTTAACTGCTTCTTTTTAACAACCCCTAAATTCCGATAAAATTTTTTAGCTTTGTCAATGAAACCACTGTATACAAACCAAACACTGGGAGATTACCTCTGACTCCATGTTTGCTTCCTCCACTCTTTGTCAGTCCTTAAAATGAAGCGATGCCTTTGACCTTGTTCAGGTAGATAACTCAAGATGCTGTACTGCATCCCATGTGATCTGCCTCAAATATTCATGCTACATATCAAACATGATCATCTGGTCTGGGCGGTCTATTTAAGATGCATGCTTCCTGCCTTGCTCTTTGCCTCATGCTTGCTGCCGTGATCACTGTGCACTGCCTGCTTTTGTTTTCAGCCCCTCCACCACCCCAGCATCCACCTATAGGCTCCAGGTAAAAGCTAAAATATGACTCATTCATTCCAATTTTTAATTGATCAAAAAATATTTTTGCACAAAGAGTGATGGGATTCGGGCCTAACTGCCGAACCACAACTCTTAATAGAGCGTTTATTCATCAACTCATGAATTGTTTGACTGAACTACATGTTTGGATTCCTGAGGGTGGTCAAATTGACAAGATGTGTACTCATAACTCAATGTTATTGTTAACTTCCTCCTCTCAGCTCATGTTAATGTTCCACCATATTTTGGCATTTAACATTTTTCAAAAGCTGCCTTTTGTTTGGAGTTGTTGATGTTCAAAATGTATTAAAAAGACTTGTCTTGCTTGATGTCAAGCCTTGTACAAGTCTGCTAATAACCCATTGATTTGAGTCAGGTGTGTTGCAAGCACGGGCACTTCTAAAACCTGCGGGACATCAGCCATCGAGGACCAGGATTGAGGATCCCTGCTTTATATCTTCCCCACAAGTGTTGTAGTTCACACATTTCCTATGAAAATATGTAGAGTAAACTCAATTTGCCTTTTTATTGGACGGTAATGAAATAAACCTGAAATAAACTGTTTAAGTGAGAACTACCAAGGCCAAAGATATGCTTGCTTTTAATTATAAGTTGCTTGTGTTTATGATCATCACCACCTGTGTTTGTTTATGGACTTTCTTGCATGTCTGAAGAAATAAACTTGTGCAAGAAGCAATGCAGGAAAAAGGTAAAAACAGTGTAGAGTAAATGTGTTCTGATATCCAGTAAACTTGATTCATGGACTCAAAATTCCATCTGAAATTCCACAGCTGTCACTTCTTATACTGTCTTTTTAACATAATCCGAACACTACCCTAATTCTATTGGTTCCATGTTTCAATCTTTCTGGTTTGCCCCCTATTGCAATCCTACAGTAACAGGCATGGGACACATGAAACAATCAGAACTCACAATTTAAAAGTCAAGTACAATCACCTAGCAAACTTGAACTCCCCGTTATTTAGTGCCATTGTCAGGAAATATCACCAGAAACTCTCATAATATGGGAACAATGTGTTCTGGTTTATGAAGCACTGGCAAAGCTATGCATGATGGAGAGTCTCAGTCTGTCTGTACCTCTGCCCATCCCCCTGACAGCTTCAGGCCAAAGACACTGGCCAGAGCAAGGACACTATAACCAAATTGCATCATCAATTACTACTGATTAGCCTAAAAGTAGCATCTGTCCCAGGAAGCATTTAACCAATATATTCTACGCAGTGACATACGGCAACGGAATAAACCGTCATATGTCAATGTGGTTTAATAAGGTTATTGGATTTTTGACATGTTCAAAATATTGTGATTCAGCTAATGGAATGACAGAATCCAGCAGAGCACCTGGCTGCTGTACCCTTCCATGACTATTTCCCTTTCTTGCAATGAAATAAGAGTCCTGAAGCAGAAAAGTAAAGATTTTAAGGAGTAATTTAAGTAGTATCATTAGCTGTAATTCATGTCTGTAAATAGCATTTACAAAGAGTAATTTTAAACAAAATATTCGTCAAATAGCAAACTTGCCATGTTGATTTGTTTGCCTGCATTTACTTCGAAAAAAGCAGAGCGCCGGGGGGAAACCCAGGAGAATAGATGTCAGTCAAGCCCATGGAGTTGATAAAACAATCTGTCAATGTGAGTCTGTGTGCACGCGTGGGCTTGCAAGCATATATGTGTGTGTGTGTGTATGTGGGTGTGTGTGTGTGTATACACACGCATATGAAGCTGAGTGATTGTGTGAGTGTGTTGGTAAAACAATCCGTCAGTGTTTTGACAGCTATGTCACACGCCACGAAACGGTCTCGGGGGATCCTGAGATGAGAGCTCCTGATTACCCCTCTATGCATGATTCCTATATTTAATCCCAGCAAACCGTGACTTAGTGTACGTGTACGTGTGGGTGACTTGCTTTGTGGGGTGAAGACTGTTTTGCAGCAGGTGCAGTGGGTCTCGGATGGGGGGTGAAAAAAAAAAGTTTTCAAGGTGACACAAAGCACAGCAGTGTAGCAAAGAATCCCCTTGCCATCTGTCTATCATTGATAGAAGTTGTTTGAAGGCTGCGTACAGTAACTGAGGTACTTTAAGGTTTTCATTTAGTTTCACAGAACCAGTGATTACAGATGAATGTTCCAGGTGAACACTATGCAAAGGTCCTAGAAATGATAAAAGCTAACATATTGTTGCTCATTTCCAACCTCTGAACTTTTGTCTTTCCATTCACTCTCTCCATGTACTAACCAATGATTTATTGGCATCAAATGCCTTCCTCAAAGATCCTTAAGCAACAGTTGAGTTTAAGGGTGTTTATACATGGGACTTGAGTCCGTATCTGGGCACAGAATTTCAAAATCCACTTATTTCGTGCCATGTGAACACAATCTGGACCGTGCCAGGGTACAGTCCGGGAAACCTTCCTTGGAGGTGGCATCGGAGTCCAGGTACGAGTGGATGCGGATCATTTGAACACAAGCCGTACCCTGGCCGTACTCGAGACCAGACGCAGGCTCCAGGCGGAGGTGACGACACCGCAGACGCAAGTCGCCACGCGACCATAAACAGACCAAAACAACACCACATCCTTGTTCTACGCGCTCGAATTCGGGTAACTTGCTGGATGAGCAAGGCATCGTCTTCAGCATCTTGATTCAAACAAGACATCATGTTGAGTAACAACGCTCTTCTTACCTCCATTAATGCTAGGGAGTTCTTTGTTTGTTGTCATTCGAGGTCGTCGCTCGTTTTATGACGTCGGTACTTCTCGCTTCCTTGTTTGTTGGATTGCTACAGAAATCTGTGTATACCGCCACCTGCTGTTTTGGTCTAGTCAGTCACTCGAGTCCAGTACGGGCTGAGACCCGCACCATGTGAACAGAAAAAATTACCATTTTTCTCTTGCCGTTTTCTGGCACGGCCACACATGGAAAAACGCCCTAAAAGGGGTATTTTAAACCCTTTTAATCAGGAACCATAATGCTGAGGAGCAGGTTCCTTCTGGTTCCTACTGATGACAACAGCTCCAGTGAGTTTTCTTGAGAATTGGACCCACAATGAGGATGAATCTATTCCATTTCAGCTACTTCCTGAGATCGAGCCTAATGCAGAGTATTAATGGTTCAGTAGGGGATGCACGCAGTAATATAATCCCTATGGGCTGCAGAAGAAGAAGAAAAAAAAGTGGTTTTCTCTTCTGTGTGTTAATGGCAGTGGCAGGGTGACATAACATAACTCTTGATTTATAAGGCTATTTGAAATGCTATCGCTCGCGGGGCTGTACCCATAGAGCAGGCAAAAAGGATCGCTGACAGCTCCCTGACTACAGGATGGTGAGACAGAAACGCCTGGTGTGTCTGCCTGTCGAGCTTACCCATCTTATCTCTACGTCTCCCATCTTTTGTTCCTTCTTATCTATTTTGTACAGTCTTCTGCGTGCCTGTCATCTTGTTCTCATGCTTGCTTTCCATGCAGCTCCCTGTCATCCACTGTGGTGGTGCTGTAGTGGCTCACAGTAACATGAAACTTTGACTGAGGCTCGAATTGTTACAGTGCCGACTGGATGTGAAGGACTCGCTGCGTTGGGAACTTTAACACCTGGTGGGAAAAGAATACATTTTGTCACCAAAGATGTTGTTGCTGTTTGGGTAAAATATGCGGCCGGCGGAAGAGATTTCCATTTCTCAACCTTCACCTTTCACATCCTTTGCTCACCTGTCAGCTGTGGGGCATATTTTGAAGTTTTGTAATATGAGATTAGGATGATTTAATGTGACATGTGCACACAAGCAATTTGGGTATTGTTAGCAAAATATGCAGAGGAATGGCTGAAAATAGGTGTCGGCGGGTGTGTGTGTGTGTGTGTGTGTGTGTGTGTGTGTGTGTGTGTGTGTGTGTGTGTGTGTGTGTCGAGGTCAGGCGCTAGCAGTGTGTGCAGGTTTGAGAGTAATGGATTCAAAGACACACACACCTGCTCAGCCCTGAGGTCTAAAACTTAGAACTGACAAGAGTGAAAGCAATCTTTTAAGCACACTTTAAATGCTCAGCAATAATCAGTGTGCGCATGCACGTTCCCATGTGCATGCACATTTCTGCAGAAAGATGCGCTAAGAGTGAGGGCAGGGGAATTTTAAAGGTCGACACATGAGAAGATGCACTCTAACACGCCAAATCTCTTCAGCAGCTCAGGGACAAGCCCAGGTGGGGTCACTGATTGTCATGCACATTAGTGGACATATATGATACCTGTTTGTGAGCATGTTCACATTACCAAAGACATTTTGGAAGGCAACTGCTGTAATACGATCACTGAAAAAATAGCGGGGAAGACAATACAAGGTGCAAGCAGGTTTGACTTGGTGGGAAACTGAAAAGTAGCATCAGTGCTGGGGGAATTCCTGAATGAAAACAAACCCCTACAGTGTCAAACACGCTTGGGTGTTTGTGTATGTAATTATGATAGAAGAATGTTGCCACCGTACAATACAACTGTTGACGGGGGAAACTAAGCCAACTGGGGAATATTAGTATTGTTCCATTAGGAATATGGCCTCTGAAAGAAAACCATGGACACCTAAACCTCATGGATGCTAACCAAAACAAACACTTTATGTTGTTTTATCATTTTTTTTTTTATCATGATAGTAATGTTTATTGTGAATTACTGTAGGGTTAAGCCACACTAAAACATGCTAGGAGCCAATACTTTGGTTTAAAGACAAACCTGTAGCAAAAGAGTGCGCAGCCTGTAACAGTGACTAATGCATTCTGCCATTTCTGCGGTTCAGCTAAATGCTCTGACCCCATCATCAGTCACCGCTGGCCCACAGATAGACTCATTTTACTGTCTGAGAAATGCATCATCCTATTCAGTGCTAGTGCTGCTGAAAGATTATCCTTCTGTAACCCAAATCGCCCAGAAAAAAAACGACAAAAAAAAAAAACAGAGAAATGTCATTAGTAAAGGGATACATGTGTGGACCATTTTTTAAGGTCTGATGGCATTTATCCTTTGCATGGGTGAGTTATTAATTACTGCCTGAACTGGAAGCTACAGCTGGTGATAAAAACAAATCCCTTTTGCAACATTATGGTGGATTTCAAATCACCTTGTCTCACTGAAACCCTGTTAATGGATTAAGAGAAGAAGTACAAATAAAACGGTGAGTAAACTGTGCAATGAGTCATCATTGTCTGGGAGGGTCATGTTTCAGTCAGATTAGCAATCACCATATGAATGTCTCGTCTGCTTTCTCAGTGATTAACTGCTGCACTTCTTGACCTATTGACTTAATGAAACTTTCATGAGCTGTATTGATGAACTTGAACTATCTAATAAAATCAATTTGTCTGAATTTTCTTTTTGATGTACAAGATGTTGACTCAAACTTCTCAGCTTCAAGATCTCAGCTCAAAACTCAGCTCTTATCCAAAGAATCTCTACCCCTTTTCCTTTCCTTTTTTTTCAAACTTACAGCCCTGTTATCACCCTTGTTTCCTCTTCCCTCCCTCCAACTCCCTCCTTTTTTTTTCAAAGCATGAGAACGGGGCTGCAGCGATTAAGGAATCCTAGCCCTGGCTAATCACCCCGGACTGGAGCACTTCCGCTGTGCTGATTACCGAGGAAACCATTAAGTAGAAGAAAGTGGCTGGATCTTTCATCCTGGTCGGCCGGGCTCAGGGGAGGTCAGAGAGGGGTGTGTTTGATAGGCCATTTACCCTTCCTGTTCTTATTATTCCAGCATTTCCTCTATCTGGACTCGACACGACTGCAGCAAGCGGACCTTGGGCCTGTCTTGCCCCCCCGCCCTCCCAAAGGGCTGTAATCATTGCCATACTGGTATCCTGGACCCATTGGTTTTTATGCAAGACACTATGCTGATTCAGAGTCACACACACACTTGCATTCACACCCTCACACACACTACGCAGGTTCATTTCCACTTTTCCTCCACTCTCCTCCTGCATCAATACAATGTCTGTTGCGGCAGCAGTGACCCCATAAAGACACACATGTACAAGTAGCGCCCCTTCCTCTTTTATTTCCTACCCCCTTTCCAAAAGGGGAAAAAAAAAAAAGAAAACAGTGTATTTGTGTGCACCAAGGCCTCATGGGTGGGTACTGTCGCAGATGGTGCTAATGACGTGTGCCCCGGCAGAGGCAGCGCCCTCGTTCGCGCTAGACTTGTGACATATGCTCAGTCGCAGAGCCATCAGCGGAGAACGGCAGCCCCCGGTGTCCGAGAAGCACCCCGGTGACCCTTCTTCCACGGCAACACAATGACAGAGACAACCCTAAACAAACAGAGAGCCCAGCTCTGCCTCTCTCTCTCTCCCTATTATTACGTCTCAATCTGTTTCCTTCTCAGTCTCCCCCTCCCACCACATGTTTCTGTCTCTCCCCGTTACTTCTCCCTCCCCTGTTGTTCATCCCTCCTCTGCCTTTTTCCCCTAATGTCCCCACGGAGCCTGACTTGATGGATGACCCTTTGCTTTAGCGATTTGGGTCCCCGTGGGGGCCCCTTCTTTCCTATAGGAATCTGGGTATGGCAGAGTGACAGAGCAAGTTCAGGCCGCCGCCTGCCTCTGAGTGTAAGCGTGTGCAGAAGAGATATCAAGGAGATCTGTATAGAAGGGTGACAGGACGCATCAGCCAAGTGGAGTCTCATGGTCAGTAATGGGAAGAGCACTAGCTTGCCACTGTGTCCTGTGGTCCTCCCCTTCACCCAGTTGATCTGGTATCAGCCCAGTCTGCTGCAAAGGCATGACACCAGATAAATAGTGATCTTCTCATTTTTTTTATCTCCCCTCTGTTTTACAGATGTTGATCTATGAAATAGCACTAAGCCAAAGAGGCTGCATTAAAGGATTGTAATATTTGGATATGCTTATACAATATCTAGGTAATTTCCATACATTTCAGGACAGTATTTTCTTTCAATACCCAAAGGTGACACCAATTCATACACACTTTAACAAAAAGCCAGTGAGCAGGGGGAATTCCTTGGCCATTAGGGCAACCAAAAAGACCATCAGCCATCATTATTATCCATGTAACCCAAGCTCTGTATTACTGTATCGCTGTAATCCCACACTGATGCTCCATGGGTATGAAAGAACCTCCAGAGACATATTGTACTGTATAATGATGAAACCATGGCCTTTTGTGAACTGCATTCCTTCAAAAAAAAGTGTAAAAAATGCTAAAAGGTAGCTGTAGACAAATTACCAAATTACACCGGAGCCCCTAGGGAGGACAATCTGGAATCAGTCGAAAGTGTTGGAGTAAAAACTCTGTGTCATGTTTCTGTAACCAAGAGGTTGTAACTATAGACGCCCTTTGTTCAAGATAAAGCAGAAAGTCAGTTGTCTCACCATTTGTTTAGAGGGGATGTTTAGTTGATGAGCTCATGCTGAGACTCACTTTTCCATGTAAATGGATTAGCGATATGGGTAGAGTAATTCTAACTCAGCAATTATAGAAAAACACGAACACTGAAATATGCATGCACAGCAAGCAAGATTTTTTTTTGGGGGGGGAATTATTAGCATTGATAATTGTTCATTTAGCCTCCCTGCCTAAATCATTTATTGTAAGCTCTGCATTTTCAAAGTGTCAATCTTTGCATGTTGGTTTCAGGGTGGAGTTGCACTCCAGGAAAAAAACTGTTGCAACAGAAAAAAATAAATGTGACAATAAACAACAAATAATAAAAGAGTGACATTTGGAAATCAGTTAATTTTTTCTGGCAAATTGCAAAGCTGTGCAAGTGAACTTTGAAAGCCTGGAAGGAAAAATCACTGGGAAATATATTTTTGTATTCATGGAATACAAAAATATATTTACAAGCAACCACACGGTCTATTTGAATACTTTTGGAATCATACTAAAGGGAATACTTGTAAGATTTGCTGCGAATATCAGTAAATATGTTGCTGGTGAAGATTCAGTGAAGATGGAAGTTCACCACATTCAGGATGATGCTGCTGCAGCTCTAAACCAAGTCATCATAGTACAATATGTGAGCATTATCTCTGCAAAGGCCAACTCTAATAAAGGGATACAGAACAAAATTATAGGTTGTAGTACAAACAGTTCAGGTGAGGACAGTTTTGCACCATCTGTTCTCAAAGTGCCTCGACTGAGGGACCTCAGGTTTTAAAAGGTTAATTGATACTTGCAAATCTGCCTGTTTCAGGTCTTCGTTCATTATCAAACAAGAAATCCAAATTGTACAAATCTGCAGTCCAATGGTATTGATATATATGGATGAAATTGATCAATTTCAAGAAATATGAGAAATCTTATTTTTAACTACTTACCAAACCTGCTGAGACTTTTGTAGCTCTTTCTTTGCTTTTAAGGATACCTGACAGATTCACAGGTGTTTAAAGGTATGGCGGAGGATGTTTTACTTCTGGGTGGATCATCAAGACAATTGGTCTTCCTAATTGTCAATCATTTTGGAGAATTTCACTATTTCTGTTGTACGTGCTCTTTCTTAGGATAGTTTTAGCTTTCTGTGCATGCACACTTTCAAAAAGTGTCTTTTGAGAGGAAGAGAAAGGCATCAGAAGAGAGAAACAAGACCAGTGTGAGGCATGCATTTTTTTTTTTTAAAAAAGTGGAGAGGGCGGTTCTTTCCTGAATTTCAGGAAAATCTTCCGCCATACCTTTACTTTTTACCATACTTTTTTTTTTACCTTTTTCAAAAAACACAGAATAAGAGGAGACAATAGCAGGATATGAACATGTTTTTTCAAAAAAGCTAAATACACATACACAAATATCAGGACATATTCATGCACACAAAGTATTAAAAGCAAAAGAAGCATCAGCCTCGACAGACATGTCAGTGTTTCTAATAATGACTGATTACTGATGCCATTAATCTTCATGAGAATGTTATCTTACTCCTGCAACTGCTCAGGTCTGAACATGCTCATCTGATGCAGTTAGGTTGCTTATAAGAGCTGCTCCCCTAACAAGATGATTATTGATAAAGGTGAGAAAAAAGTTAAAAAAATTATGCAACACAGATTTATATTTTGACAGATTTGTCTATCCATGATTTAGATTGTTAAACAGAAAAACAGGTAAAAGTGCAACACTGACCTCAGAAACTGATGCAATAGAAATAAAATATGTCTATCTTTCTCAAATACCTACACTTTGAAATGTTTACACAGACATAGAAGTGCCTTTGTATTAAGTACAATGGATCCTATTTACAAAACTATTATGAGGATATTATGGACCCTTTTTAAAAAAAATTGAATCATCTGATTCTTTTTATATGCATCCTCGTGTTTACAAACAAAAAACCATCAAATTCCATATCTGGAAAACGTTAAGAACAAGGAAAGAAGGGAGAAATGCTAATGCTGCCGGCAGTATGACAAACTGCCTCGGTGGTCTTAACCGGTCATCAGTTTCCTACTTAGGCATAATGGACACCACGTGAAGAAGCCATGTTTCACAGACGAAGCAGTAGGTCGAGTAAAAAGAGGAAAGACCAGTTAGAAGATTTATGTTTTTCAAAGAGCTCACATCCGGAGATAATCTGCTGTGTCCTTAGATAATCTTTACTAGCTTACACGCAGCAGCTGAGCCGTAATTAATGACAGGGCAGCGATGGCACGGTGACCTGGGATGTTTGTCCCCGCCGTTGTGGAGCCTGTACACATCGGCTGCAACTGGCTTGAAATTGGTACCATCATGCAAGTGACGATAAACAGCAGGAGATGCGGCTATGTAAGCATTAATCCAGTTTTGAGCTGTCAATCACGCTATCATTAATCCTAGCTTCAATGCAAACTTCAATCTTACCACAAATATCCAAAAAAGGGATTAAAAACACATGAGCATTGGCATCACAAGGAATGTGTTTTATTGCTGAAGTTCAGTCTTTCAACATTAAAGGAGCCATATGTAAGATTCGGGCCGAAACTGGTACTGCAATCATGTGAAGCCGTAGCCTATGTAAGAAATTGTTAAAAATGGCCAAAATAGGTCAA
>JAPMNP010724651.1:0-18669 GCA_029874935.1 Atherina boyeri
CAGTGGCCCGTCGGAAGCCTCTCAGTGCAAGACATATGAAAGCCTGCATAGAGTTTGCCAAAAAACACATGAAAGACTCCCAGACTATGAGAAATAAGATTCTCAGTACTGATGAGACCAAGATTGAACTTTTTGGTGTTAATTCTGAGAGTTATGTGTGGAAAAAAAAACAGCACTGTTTATCACCTGCCCAATACAATCCCTACAGTGAAACATGGTGGTGGGAGCATCATGTTGTGGAGATGTTTTTCAGCTGCAGGGACACGACGACTGGTTACAATTGAAAGAAAGTACAGAGATATCCTGGAAGAAAACCTAGAGTGTTCAGGGTCTCAGACTGGGCCAAAGGTTCACCTTTCAACAGGGCAATGACCCTAAGCACAGCTAAAATAACAAAGGAGTGGCTTTGATGAAAGGATATAGATAATAGACAAATAATGGATGGGGATGAATACTTATGACCATGTGATATTTCAGTTTTTTCTTTATTAAATTTGTAAAAATGTCTACTCTTTTGTTTTTTTCTGTCAAGATGGGGTCCTGAGTGTACATTAATGAGAAATAGAATTAACTTTTTTTTTTTTAGCAAATGGCTGCAATAAAACAAAGAGTGAAAATTGTAAGGGGTCTGAATACTTCCAGTACCCACTGTAATTAGTTGTTAGTATTTATCTGGTGGTGGGGTTTTTTGTTTTGTTTTTATGCATGTGTGTTTCTTTTGTGTCGGACTAATAATTCCCCATGTGTGCCCTGAACTGGTGTCCAATGCTGTGGGTGTCCACACTGTCCTCTGGGCATGGAGACAGATTCAATGTGTAGAAAATAGCTCATTCTGCAACACTGTGAGGTTACCGTGGTGAGCATTCATAAAAAGGTCAGAGGAATATATTTTGTGCAGAACTGATATTAATGAATGTAAATGAGACTAGATCAGACATGCCTGCAACAAAATGAGCATGTCTTCACAGACATTTTTTAATAAGAGATTGGTTGTTGCCTTATACAAGCTTTTTGCTTCAATATCACAAATTGAAGCAAATTATTATTATTATTAAATGGTAAGAAAGTTACCCTACTAGCTGTGCATATAAATACTTATTTGGGTGTTTCGTTTGTTTATGTTTTAGATTACCTCTGCTCTCCAGAAGAAAATGTTCACATGATCGACTTCACCAGGTTTAAGATCCGTGACATGGAAACAGGGACAGTCTTGTTTGAGATCACCAAACCTCCAACACCAGGTGAGTACCATGCTCCACCTTATCTTTAAAACAAAAACGGATGAAAACATAACATTCTTATTTCATCTTAAACTTGTTCTTTTTTTTTCACTTTCTCTGTAGCAGGAGGTTTAAAACACGGCGACCCCAATGCTGGCCGTTTTGTCCGATACCAGTTCACCCCGGCCTTCCTACAGTTGCGGCAGGTTGGAGCCACGTAAGTCAGAATTTAGTCTTTAATATGTTCACTTAAATCCAAAGAAAATGAAAAGACTAATGTGCAGTCAACACTTCTGGTGTGACAGAAGACTAGATGTAGGCGGTGTGAGGGCTTCAGTGTGGGACAACAGGCTGAGGATGATCAGAGTGAACACACAGAGCGGTGCAGCCCACCCGATGAGTCAGACACCCAATAGCTGTCAGAGCTCCTGAGAGCTGTTCAACCTGAGATTGTAGTCTGAGACTAACTGAGGTTTTCAAAACAAAAAAGTAACTGACTCATTTAAACACAGATCCATTTTACAAAAAATAATGTGTAACTGGACATATAATTCTTTTGTTTAATGTTTTTTGGGTTTTTTTACTGTCGGTAAAACCAAATATGACAATTATTTTCATGAACATTTAGTAGAGAACCACAGTAACTTTGTTATGTCTTTTTATTTTATTTTTTGCTTCTTTTTCTTGCTCTTTTGCTCTTTCCACTTTTTGTTCTTTTTCTTGTTTTGCTTTTCCTCATCACTATCATCATCATTATTCATCAGAAGTATGGACATTTACACTGAGGGAAACTGATAGATAAATACATAACTGTCACTTATTTCCAAATGCCTTCGATGGACTGGAAATGTCTCCCGGGTGGACCCTGCCTCTAGCCTACTAATTGCTGGGATAGGCTCCAGCCTCCTCCGCAACCCTATTAGGTGGTATAGAAAATACATGTGTAGTTTTTAGAAAATAACACTAACCAACCCGTAAAGGGAGACCACCAAGGTAGCAGGTTAGTGTCCAGAATAAACAGAACAAAAGGCTAGGATTTGCAAATACAATTTCATTTAACAAATTCTAGGATATAAGAAAAATGACTAAAACATCAAAAGAGGGTAGGGGCAGATGCTATAAAAAGACTATTGGGCTCAGATTTACTTCACTTAGCCAACCATGGGGTGGTCAGCTAGAGGTACTGACGTGTCACAGGACCCACAACAAAATGCATAAATACATGCAAATATATTCTAAATCCACATAACTTTCCGTAATCAGTTCAAATTCAGACACAAAAAAAGAAAACCGACTCAGGGTTGTTCGTACAACAAAAGAAAATTCTCCTCTATATTATGACCTTAACCCTTTAAAGCCTGACTCAAGAAATAATGGGGAGAAAATTATTATTTTTTAAATCTGAAGTCATCATTTGGTCCTTTAACAAAATCTGAAAAAAATTTCCAAAAATAGTTTTTCAGTATTCACCATTTATCATTGTGTAATGTGTAAAAAATATTGTTGTGTAGTCTCCTGCCTCTGGTGCCAGGTATATCAGATTGTATACAGCAGGGTTTGGAGCAAAGGTTTTACCATAAAGGGATATGAAAGGTTGTAGTAAGGTTTCAGAAACTGTTTGTATCAAATATGATACGTTTGGGGTTATAGGGTTAACTGGTTTCACCTACACTATAAATGACTGGAGCCCCAAAATATTGCACTCTGCCTGATCCTCTAGAAAACCAATATGGGTAGAACAGAGGAGAAGAGGAAAAGAAAATGACAGCAACAGCCCATATTAGCACCGTCCTGTTAGAATAAACAACATGTTAAAAAGAATACATTCAGACGTAAATTAACAACCTTTATCATTAAAACGAATACAATAATACCTCTTAACTGTGCATTCTATTCTGTTTAAATGTTGTGTCATGTTGTGATCATACCAATTTGTCATTTGCTAGGCATTACCTCTAGTCTCGGGCTAGAATTGTATTAACATAAACATGTCAGTAAAAATAACAAACACACACAAAATTATAATTTGCAACAAAGTTTTGTAAGAGCTGTAAACCTGAGATGGTTTTGATTAGTGCATGTTCACCATACATCATCCGAACCAAGGGCAATCGCAGCCCGAGGCAGCCCCAACTAAGAAATAACTGGAGATATGGATTAAAACATAAAACTGAATTGTCTAAGAACATAAAATAATTAACAAATCAAATCTGAAATTGTAAAATATCTAAGATATGAAAAATAAATAAATCAAAAGGGGCTAATATATCATTTGAATAAAAAGAAGAAAGATAAATATGTAAATGAATAAATAATATGTAAGATAAAATCATATTAAAACATTAGTTGAAACTCAACTTAAAGGTTGGATATGGAACACGAACACATTAGCAACATCTGGTGTATTTAGGTTGTAGTTGCAACAGCAGTAAAATAATTGCAGCCATAGCATTGACTGTGTGCACATTAGCATATCGTACTTTCAGCTGCGAAACTTCAGGGGGCTGTCTGGTTTCCGGTAGCCTGATGGACGAAGCAAAGGATTTATATTTCTCTAGATGTCTTGGACATTTGCCGACTATTACAGTCGATGATGTTCATCTTGCTATGTGATCATGTTATGTTATCTCTCTATATTATAAAAGTCAAAATCATGCATTAGTGCATTTTCACAAACAGCTTGTGTTAGCCCGTGTTTAGTTTATGATGTTCGGAGCCTATGTTGTTGACACCCAATCCGACACACATACTTGTCAACCCTCCCGAAAAATTTCCCGGACCCACTATTCTCTCGAATTTCTCCAGATTTCCACCTGGACAACAATAATGTAATTATTCCAGTTCCGGTATTTCAAAGAGTATTTGTTACTATGGTGTCGCCGGCAACAGATTAGGTGTAAAAGCATTCAATGTCTCGGTCTCACAAGACAGCGCATGTAAAATGTTTTCACCGCTGTCTCCATGCTCCCAGTGTCCACAGCCGAGTATGAGATAGGTTTCAGTTTCATGAACTACATTTTTACCAGTGGCAGAAACAGAATGAATGTGTCCAGACTGAAAAATCTGCTTTTCATCTCTGTTATTGGACCAAAAGTTGCCTCCTCCCTGGCCTGCAAATTTGCGTAGATGCGGTTGAAGCAGGGACACCAGGCTTTTATTGATCCTCCAACTTCCACCAACCTGAAAGCAGGAAAAATAGACTGAAAAGCAGAACATTATCAGAGCAGACTGCTTTTGTGGCGACCTCTATGCATCCGATTAACCACAAAATTAAGCACGTTGTGGTATTTTTTTTCTTTTAAATTGATATAGGGACTTTTTTTAAATAGTTTTTTGTTTATTTTAATTTGGCACCTTTTTTAAATAATGAGCAAATATGTCTTCAAATGCAGTGGTTCAATTCGAGTTAAAAATGGACCTACCACCGTGTAAGTGAAGTTTACACACTGGACAACAATTTTCATATAGTCTGTTATACTGTAGGCCCGCTGTTATCATTTTTCCGAATAAAAATTTTTCAAAACAAGGTAAGCGAAAAAACAAGGCAAGCGGAAATGAGCGGCACAACTTCCGCCCTCAAACAGGAAGTTAGCATTTTTTTCGAACACAGGGTCAATTGCCACATTCGCTGCCGAAACATCAAGTTTCCAGCCGGCACCGTGCCCAGTGACAAATATATTGTAGAGGGATTTAACTGACAGCTAATGTTTGCCGAGTTAGCAAACAATATCTCCGCGGGCTCTGAAGCAGCTGCTTGCCTTGCAGACTCCGCCATTTTTCCAAGTGCCAGTCTCGCTGTGCCGAACATACTATTGGAACATAGAGACCATATTTGGCAACCCGCAATGGCAGCCACTATTGGCTGGTAGAAATAGATGTAACGCTACTGTCGAACCTGTCAAAATTTATATTTTATTACATTTCAATTTAAATAAAATATTTTAAGGAAATGCTTTACTTTCATTCTGCACCCCTCTAAACACACGAGGTATTGGGATTTTTTTTTTATAAAGCCTTCGATAAAAGTGTTCCATATTAAACCTTTAGATAGATGGGTCTTGAGCCTGCCCTTAAAAATATAAACATTCTTTCCAGCACTGAGGTCCTCCGGCAGGCTAGTCCACAGACGGGGTCCATAATGCTGGAAAGATGCCTCACCGTAGGTTTGTGTTCTAGCTTTAGGAATTATCAAAAGGCCAGTGCAAGAGGATCTCAGTGTCCGTGAGGGCTCATATGGTAATAGCAAATTTGAAAAATAAGAAGGTCCAAGGCCCCTGAGACATTTAAAAATTATTAAAGGTAAAGGTATGGCAGAGGATTTTCCCAAATTTAAAGAAAGAACCGCCCTCTCCACGCCCCAGTTATCGTTGTGCACGTTCTGTTTACATGTTGCTGTTGGCAATGGGGGAGGAGGGTCTGGGACGCAGAAAAAAGATGGTCGCTCGGATGTAAATTACAAAATGAAGGAGACAAATCTTCCCTGGAAAGCAACAATATAGACGTAGATAACTTCTTCTAGCAGTAATCTGAAATGTATTTCTCCAAATAGCATGCCGAACTTTAGCCTACCTGTTGAATAGAAACATCCAAGGCATCAGTGGGGAGCCCAACCTGTGCTTTCAGCACATGCCATCATAAAAAAGCTCAGGTCTTGTTATTCTCTTCCCAGGCCTTTCACTTCTTCTCATAGACTTCAAAGACCCTTTTTTCTCATACGACGCTCAGCCATTTTCAAAGGACCCGGTGAGAACTGCAAGATAGAATGGATGAGGTGTGGCGCACTACACAAACACCTGAAAGTGTGCATGTGCAGAAAGAAAAAACTATCCGAGTACGTACGACGGCCTTACATAAAAATATCACCACAATGATTGACAATCATCGAGACTAGTAGCCTAGATGATCCACCTGGAAGAAAAATATCCTCTGCCATACTTTTAAAAAGACCTTAAAATCAATCCTAAAGCATACAGGGAGCCAATGCAGTGATTTTTAAAATTGGTGTTACATGTGCTTGCCTTCTGGTCCTAAGAACTAAGGCCCGGGACCAGGGTTCCCCACCGCTGCTCTAAATATAAGGCATTAAAACTATCAGAAACTTCATTAACAAGGAGGAAGTGGTTGGTTCACCGCTGTGAGAAGGCACTCGCACGCCCAAAAAAAGCTTCTTTCGCTGTGATAATTCAGAGTTCTAATATTGTGTGAGCAAATACTTTGTTGTTTAAATGGGCTATACTGTAGGCCTATGCAGTTTTCTGAAATTTCAAGTCGCGTCTGACACCTCAAAACGGAACTGCACCTCCTTTCTGCTCGTTCTCACAGCACGCGCTCGTAGTCTGACGTGGAGTTTCTGTTAGTGTCTGAGTTGTGCTGGGTCGCTCTGTGTATTCTCACAATCCATTGCGATGAAAAATTTACTCCACTTGCGCACTTAGGCTTATTGTTTACTACCAGTGGCGGCAGCATCATCTGAAACGTTTAACATGAACGCAGTTTACGTCACATCCCCTGACAGCGCGTGAAAAAGCCGACAAGGTGTCATTATGCTCATCAGAAGATGTTTGAGTCATAAATGTTCAAATAAAAAGGCTAGTGTTACGTTTATTTTGGGCAAAACCTTGCATGTCGCCTCTTTAAGCATTAATTAGAAAAATAGCATGCTGATTTGACAGATTAATCTCTTTGCAATCATGTTTTCATTTTGACAGCCCTAAGCTTTTTTGATACAAGTATATTTTTTCACACTGATCTAGCGACCCCCTGAAATTACCTTGGGACCCTAATTGGGGTCCCCACCCCAAGTTTTAGAACAACTGCTTTACCTGATTGGATGGATTTAAAGCCAATGTTTACAGTTTAGATAGCATTTTTTCTCCTTCAGCCTTAGGACCAATAATTATTTTAGTTTACAGAAAACATTATCCTCTCTGGCCATTATGATTAAATAATCTCATGATAGACTTCTAGTAACTCCAAAATTGTCCGGGTGAATTTATGAACATATTTCATGCTATAAATAAGGTCCAGGTTTAAAGAAACTGTTCTTTTCTTTTAATGGGAAGAAAAGAAGGAAGGCAGGACCCCCTATTTTGTAAGTCAAATTGATAAGAAAGCCTATTTGAAGAGAATATGAGTTTTCGTATGTGTGTTCGTGTGGTTATATGTATGCATGAGTATATGTCATGTATGTGTGACTCATTGGTTTGTTGTCTTTGGGACTTGATGTTTTTTGTAATTTGTTTGTTTTTTCATGTAAAGCACTTTGTTTTGCAATCTGTGTTGTATGAAAATATGCTTTAGAAGTAAAGTTTGATTGATTTTATTTATTGATATTGGACAATAAAGGCCACCATGATGGATCTTGTGCTGGATTTTGCAAACAGAAATGAGGCATCTACTTTGTTTACCATATGACAAACCTAACTTTGTATCAATTATTGTGAAACTGAGCTACAAAGTTTAACAATGAATGGAAAAGACTGACCGAAAAACATGGTGACCATCAATCACAGAAATTTTCAAGCCTGCAATCTGCTTGCGTGATTTTTAGATGCTCTTCCTACATTTAATAGAATGTTGATAAAGTATTAGATGTTTATGTAATGTTGCTTTGTTTTTTTTCTTAATGAAATGAAAAATAATCTCATCTATAATAACTTTGTATTCAAAAAGGGATTAAAGGAGTTTGTTTAAAAAAAACTGGAACAGACAATGTTGTTTTAATAAAAGAAAGTAGAGATCAGTTCAATCAATCAATCAATCAGTCTCAGTTTATATAGCACATTTTCATGGAGATTTCAACCTAAAGTGTTTACAGTTTTTTTTCCGATTGCTAATTATTTCGTGCTTGAAAGTGAAACGACATGTTCACAACTCTGAACACAGTCAGCAAAACAGAAATGCATGTGGGCTAATTTGTGTGTCACTTTTGTGACACTGTTGTGTCTTTTCTCAGTCACTAGTTCACATCTACAAAACCCTATACTTTGACAACACTTTTTTCTAATGCTAACACATTTTGTTCAAAACAGTTAAGACACACTCAAAGCAGAAGGATAGGGGACAAAACACAGGAAAATTCTGCTGCAGCCACATTAAAATCTATTGAAAATTGACAATAATAATAAATCAAATGAAGATTGCAATTCCAAATATCTGATTGTTCAGCTGAAAACTGTTTCAGTTCATCTGAACAGTTTTTTTTTTTCTTTTTGTTTGGTTTTTATTGGTTTACACATTCATGGAGTTGTTTTTTGTGTGTCTCTGCAGGGTCGAGTTCACAGTGGGAGACACTCCCATCAACAACTTCCGCATGATAGAGAGACATTACTTCCGTGACCAGCTGCTGAAAAGCTTTGATTTCGAGTTTGGCTTTTGCATGCCCAGCAGCAAGAACACATGCGAGCACATTTACGAGTTCCCTGCACTGTCTGAGGATATCAGTGAGTATCACACACAGACATACACACAACTCAACACATTTTTAACCACCAGAGACAAATCTACCCACTCAGAGAGGATTTGATGTTACAAAACCCTGACTGTTTTCTGTTTTTTTGATTGTTTTTTTTCTTTAGTGCGTGAAATGATCCAGCATCCTTATGAGACACAGTCTGACAGCTTTTACTTTGTGGACAACAAGCTGGTGATGCACAACAAAGCAGATTATTCCTACTGTGGGGGACCATAAGAAAACCTCCACCATTCCATCCACTCCGGCTCTAGACATTTTTCATGATACCCTTTCAGGACCAGAAACACATGAACTGATGGACAAATTACTGGCATTAGATACTCTCACTCCTGTTAGCTCCAAGCTTTTCCATTCAGCTACTCAACCTCCAGGCCAATCAGATTCCTTCCTTTGCATCTTTTTGCAGGAACAGTCAATTCTGCCAGTTTTATCATCACTTTGAATCAGCGTGTGAGTGAGTGTGTGGGCAGCAGTGTCTGTACATACTGTCGATTTCAGTTTGTATATGTGGGTTCCCCTTGATCATCAAGAGAGTATTTTAGTCCCCTTTTTTGTTTGTTTGTATGTTCAATATAAAGACAAAAGAGAGTCTAATGTGGCTAAATTAAACAAGACAAGCAGGAAAATGCACTGAGACAAAGGAAAGAAAAAAGGCTTAAAATTCTAATTTATTTAAATTTATATTTACAGTATAAAGTTTGGATAGGAATCTCATAACATTTTTATTCTTGAAGTTTCTTAAATATGTAGTAGCTCACCCATCTGAATGATTCATTCCTCCGCCTATGTATCATCCAGCTGAATGACAGCGACGTGTACTTTGTCTTTGTGAATGTGTCATTTGTTTCATGTTTTCATGTCCATAGTACTACTATATCAGGAGTTATTTTTTGAATAAATAGCCATTTTGAAGTGTCAGAAAACATACCTTAGCCAAAAAGTCAGATACCAGTTTTGATATCCGATATGTTCTGTGTAGTACTGAACACTGTGTATACTTAAATTCAGATAAATGTTTTAATTATAAAATGAAAAAAGTGTGTAAAATTTTGACAGCTGAAATTCCATCACTGCAATAAATATGGGATTTTTGCAAAGCCTTGATACATTTTTATTTACACCAGTATTTCAATAATAGAAGATTAAATACAGTTAGAAAAGGTACAAATGACCAAAAGGAGGCTATTAGATCAATGACACTGCTGATACAGCATTATTTTCTTATCTTATTTCAATTTCATTGCTGAAACTAGTTATTTGAAGAGCTTTGACTCAAACTGACTCTACCTGATGTTTATCAACCTGGATTTCGCATTTAACACTTGTACTACCTTCAGCACCAGCACCTTCAGCATTCTTGCTTTGTTTGGGTAAGGGTTTGAGTATCAGACTACTTTATGTAGTAAACATAAATCCTTAAGTACAGATAAGAAAATACATGTCCATCACAGCAGAAGATAATTCATCATAAGCAATGAGCTGCGCATTACAAAATGTCTTGTTTGCTGCCACCTCCTGTGACAACAGTATAACTGCACTGTTGCCATGGCACCACCTATCATCACTCAACAAACATGATTATTAGACATCAGTGATAACCAAATGAAAGCCTGACTCTTACTCAGCCAAATCAAATAGAACAAAAGGAGAAATATAAACATATAGAGGTTGCCTGATGACAGGTAAACCAGAAATACTTAGATTGCTGGGAAATATTAGGCACAGGATTGTTATCAAGAATCTGAAATCCTGATTTTGAGCACCTGGTGAGTTTCATTTCAGGATCTACCCACTTGTTCCTCTGGTTTTGGATTCCCACCAACTCCCCAGGGAAATATGAGGTTCTTTGAATGTTTAATGCAAGGCTTCATTCACCAGGAAGCTGCAAATTGTGTGTGAGGAGGTTGTAGACTGTGAGTGATTAAACCTTTTTCACTGGAGAAATGTGCCTGCAAGCGAGGAAATGCTCTTTGAACAGGGACATTGAAAGAAAACTGTCAATTTGTGGTTGAAACAGATAAATAATGAGAAACTGACTTTTTTACATTGTCATCATATACATGGTTCCAAAAATACTGACAACTGCTATTTTAGTAACTCTATAATAATAACTCTTTCAGTGTTATTTTCCCCACTTGAAAAAAATGTGCAATTACACTTGATGAAATGCAGCAATCCATATTTCTTTTAAATTACTTAAAAACAACAAAGATATTACACAAATCACAGCACAGTCATGTAAATGTAGATAGACGGACATGATTATGAATTAATCTAACAGACATTTCAATATGGATGGAAAGTGATGCATTTTTTTTCGCTGTTTACTTTTCTATCACATTGATTGTAATTTGCTAAATCAGCATAAGAAATGGCAAAGGTTTGTGGGGAAAAAAACTGAAGAAAAAAATGTGTATTAAAACAAAGACGCTTAACAGGGACTGTGGATTGATTCTGGAATTCTCTATAACCATGTCCTCCACTGAGACTGTCATGCAATGTCATGAGGCTTCTTGCCTCAACCATCCATGTTAACACACAGAAGTTCATTGATTTTCTGAAATAGTTGAGGGTTCAAATGTTTACACCAAGGAGACAGATGTGGTGCAAGAGGTCAGGTAGCCAGCCAAACTCTCCACTCCTGAATAACCCACAGGATGCAGTCCATTCCAACAGTTTCTATCTATGTCGTCATCCTCATATCCTGTTTTATAGTGACCATCTGTTGTCCCCACTATTGTGTGACTGACAGGAGGAGGGACTTGCTCGCAGCTGCTCTGGACGGGGTGGTCTTGTGAGACAAAGGTGGCTGAGGAGGTTGAAGTGGGAATGTGTTGTTCTGACACCAGGCTTTCCTCCTTTAACTTCTCCCATAAGTTACCTGTAGAGAGGACAGGAAATAAGCACTGGAGAACAATGTTTATCTTTACTCTGCAGTGATACTGAATCATTGTGCAGATTTGAACCTGACTGATCTTTATAATCGTTATTCTAAACTCAACTTCTCTTATCCACCTGAGCAGTAAAATCATGATACAAGCATCTTCTGGCTCTATTACAGTGAACATAGTGAATATTTGCAGCAATGGGCAAATTATGCAAACAATTACATTTTTGGCATTAGAAAAAAGAAAAAGCATGGTTATAGATTTTTAATTTGATAAGTGAACTACATAGCTGCTTCATATTCAAGACCCTTGTATCTTGCATGTTAATTGCATCGCTTAGACGTGTCAAAACATTTCCTACGTTAAGGACTGTCAGAGGATAAAGAAAAAAGAGGAAATCTTGACATTTGACCGAAAATTAACTTGTCAGCACTCTCTGGTGGACAAACTGTGTAACTGTTTCTTGAAGGTAAATCTGTTAGGGTGAGGTAAGGTTTCATACTGCATGTGCAAGACTGTGTGCCACTTGCTTGTTTCCCAGTATTCTTGGACCTTAAACATCATATTTTCTGACATGCGTTCACATGTCACACTCCACTGTATGTATACAAAAATGCAAAAGAAAAAATAATTTGCAAAAGGAAATAACTATCACGTTCTCATGCCCACTTACAGTACCATCCCTCACATGATTTTGCTTATATACAACCTTTACCCTTCAGTTATCTTCATTATCTTAGGTGAATATTTGAATTTTTTTCATATTTCATGAAGCTACCTGATTTCAAATCAAGTCAACATTTCTTTCCTTCCTTCCTTCCTTCCTTCCTTCCTCCCTTCTTAATTTTTTTACCTTGCAGCTGTAGGTCAGTTAGACTGGGGTTGAGTGTGTCGATGTCATAATTGGCATCCCCCTCCATCAGTAAATCATGCGGGGTCCTTGGGTCAATAGTATACTCAGTCTGCAAGGCAACATCATAAAAGGGTGGCATCTCCCCAACCATGGGGGAGTTGAGACTTTCGGTGGCTGATGGGACATCAGCTGTAGGCTGTTGTTCACAAGGTGAATACTGGGGAAATGAGTCGCTGTGAGGAGCAGCTGTGGGGGAAAGGTTGTAGGGATGCTGAGGATGAATATGGATGTAGTGTGAACGCTGAATGGGTTGGTATGCTGGTTGAAGCTGGGCAGGGGTACAAGATGATGAGGTGGTGCTGTAGATGGGGGTTGCTTTGGATAATGGAGCTGTGTTGGAGTAAGATGGCAAAGGCCTGAGTTTGTCCGTCTTCTCCCCCAGTAGACGGTCAAGATCTTCTGTAGACAGTGTTTCAAATAAAGTTTGAATGATTTATTGTAAACTTACATTCAAATCCATCTTAGTAAAAAAAAAAAAAACACAAAAGGAATATAACTGTAGGTTATAATCTTAAAAGTTAAACATCCTGTACTTTGGGGGGGGGCACTTTTGACATTTTTGTGGACCCACCTGGCCTTGCCATGCTTCTGCGAACAGTCAGAGGATCTTTGCGACGCCACTTATGCAGCTCCTCCCGCATCTTCTCCACCTTGGCTGGATTAAGTGCCCAAAGACAGCCTTTACGAGAAGTATTCCCATTTTTGTTTTCTACCTTCTCAAAGCATTTGTTCAAGGAAAGGTTGTGTCGCACGGAGTTCTTCCATCCATCAGGAGCTGTCTAAACATAGTATGGGAAAAGTCAATGCACTAGATGAATTAGAAAAGCAGCTTAATGGTCTCATGCTACAGCTGCTATACACCATAACACTACCTCGTTTCTTAGACCCTCAAACCTTTTTCTTCCAGGAAAATCTTGCTCTGCCAGAGGAGCTATTTAAAACCCAAAACTGTGAATCACAGTTGGCAGTCTATCACATGAAATGAAAAAGCTGCAAACTGTTATGTTTATAGAGCAAAGGAAAAGCACCATCAAACTCAAAGCTATTATGGCCACAGCAGGCCATTAAATTCAACTCAAGAGCCATTGTTTGTTTTGTCTCCATAGTAAAATCAGCTCGGACTATAGGGGTATCTGGAATTATACATTTCTTAATTCTTAGGCAAACAAAACCCAACTATTCCTCATTTTAATGAAGCTCAAAACTTATGAAAGCATATTAACAAAGTCATAACATCTCTTTTAGCAGAGTAAATAAATGTGGCCCCACTGAAAATTGTATTCACTGTTAAAAATTGCAAGAGCTGTTACAAATACATTTTTTGCTTACAATTGCTTTGGCTTTGAATTGCTTCTGCATGCCATTGACAGGAGCCCACTGAATTTGACAGAAACATTACTCAAGTATTCAGAAGGTTTTTAGATGTACCTTAAAGCTATTATTGGGAAATCCATGTGACTTTTTGTGCCGTGTTACTTTTATGACCTGCTTCATGTTTTTCTTACTCCAGAGCCTATGTTTCAGATTGCTGGCAGCTATTCAAAAAGCAGCCATCTCTACTGTAAACTCTATAAATAGACATCTGGTGTTCCATGACTGCATATAAGTTCCCTTTTGGAAAATGTGTTCCCGAAAATGTTTGAGCTCTTTCCATATGTAAGTTTCAACTCATCTGATATGTTGATAGCTGAAATTTGGGGGGAAATTATTTGAGTAAAAGCTGGGTTCAAACTCTGAGATCCAACCCTGCAGCCGCTTCATTTTATCAATATTAATGCACAAGCACTAGGATTTATAACGTGACTATATCTTCAAGCTGCTTTCTTAACTAAATAGCATGTGTAGCACATTGGCAAGAATTTTGTTTGGTTTATTAATGTCAGCTTCAAACCCTCTAGCAACAGAAAGTGACTGAACAAGAGGAACTATTGTTACCAAACTGTACGTGTGTGTTTTTTAATAAAGTTATATACTGTAGGGCAGACAAATAACGTCACTCAGTGGGAATGTTGTTGTCAGTGAGCTGGAGAAGTAGATCTTTCAGCAGTGTAACCATCTTTTTGGATTGTTAGGATCATTCCTTCCAAGCAGTACTTGAGCCTGCTGATCAGATACTTCCATGTTACAGCTGCTGGTAGGTTTCCACTAATTCCTTGTCCCTTTATCCTACTAACCTTTTGAAGCTTCATAAGCAGAATTTTCTCTGCTGCAAATATCTTTTCCTATCTGGAAAATAATGCAGTAATGTAGACAGTCCCGCAAAACTGGTTGAAAGCTGAGAAAGTTCTGTTGTTCACCTTTTATCCTAAATCATAATTATGTTCAATTAATTCGATTAAGTCACAGGTGCAAAGTCACCTGCAAACACACTTTCCTATTTTTTCTCAATTCAAGCCCTGCCAATGAGCGTGATAGTCAAGTTATTTAGATTGAATGTGCATGTTAAGAACGGCCATTGTTTTAGTACCTTGAAATACGGAAAGTGCTCTGTCATGAAGCTGTAGATCTCACTGACTGGCAGACTTCCAGTTTTACTGTTCATCAGGGCCATATAAATCAATATGCTGCAGTGAAGAAGAAACAATTCACATCATCATTTCATTTACACTTATACAAAATAAACATTAAAAATTGAGGCTTTTTTTGTTACATATAACTACACCATCACATGTCAAAACAATTAAAATGGAGCATAAGATAATTACCCTAGACCTGCTCTTTTAACCATCACTGCATAATAAAGACAGAATGGTGTTAGAGGTACATAATAATAAATAATAATAATAAATAATGATAATAATAATAATAATAATTATTAATAATAATAATAATAATAATAATAATAATAATAATAATAATGAATCTATTTTATTTATCGCTTTTCTAGACACCCAAAAATTATTTTAATTACCGGATGCACTATTCATTCACTCACATTCATACTTGGTGATGGTAAGTTACTGTAGCCAGTACAGTACTAGCATAGCCACAGCTGCCCTGGGGAAGACTGACAGGGCAGTGGTAAGGCATAAGAGAGGCAGCCATTCTGTGCCATCGGCCTCTCTGGCCACCACCGATCATTCATACTCATTCACGCACCAGCGATGTTTTGTGTATGATGTAGTGTTACCTGTATGAGTAAATGGGCTTGGGGTAGACGGACTGTGTGGTGCTCTCCTGGTGTGGTTGAGTGGAGAGACTCTGAAGAGAGTATTTAGAGCTGTTTGGTTGGTCATCATTGGTAAACAGTTTAGAGGAGATCTGTGTAGCACATGCACACACACAATAAAATCAGGACCTGACAGCTACTAAAACACTGATCTCCTCTGATCCAGTGTGCACACGGATTGTGATATGCTCAAATCATTATGGCAAACCTAAATAACAATAACTTGTGTTTACATGCTATGCATATCCTTTATTCTGCTGCATTCCTCTGGAGCTCAGCCAGCATACTTCCTCACCTGCTGTAGAGGGCTCAGTGAGCTGTATGACGGAAAGCTTTGAGGGAGAAAGCTGGAGGGTTCCACTGGTACAGCTGGTAGCTCTGGGTATGAACTCTGCAAAAATGAAGAAATGAAAGAAATTTGTTTAGAGCAAACTTGTGCTATAGCACATCTGGGTTTTTTAAGGCACTGAAAATGTTTTCACATTGTCTTCTAATACACAATCTATTTATGTTTATTTTAGATTAATTCTCCCAAGTCAGTATGCACTTGTGCTGGTATTAGTGTGTGTAATTGCACTCAGCCTTAACTAAAAATGTATTTATTTTTTAAAAAGGCAGGACAAATTAGAGCTGCAACAGTTTTGAAGGCCCACGCATCTTGGTTGCCACTTCAGCCTATGCATCGACCGCATCCCCTGCCAATCTCCCTGCCACTCACCCTCACCGTCGGCCACGCCTTTACTCATAGATGGGCACGCAACAATAGGTGCTTAATGCTTCTGCCATCATCAATGCAGCACTTCTGTTTGTGCAGTTATGCAGTATGGTAATATGTTTGTAGGTATTGCAGGTCATCACATTTGAACTTGGTTGTGTCAAAAAGGTCAGAGAAATTCGACTTTCAGTAAAAATATGACTTCCTGTCACCAAGGGGCGGGGCTGATGAAAATCAAAATATTGCCATGTAGAAGTGTTCAGGATGAGATTGGCATAATACATGTGAAAGTTGATGCAGATATTATGTTTATTGTTTTTATTCCTGGTCGAGTCATGCCATAGAAACAATACCACAATGGGTAGCGCTGTGGGGTCAATTTCCCCAGAACATACCCAAGCACTGCAAAATACATTATTTTACGCATTCCCTAGAGAGGTACAGCAACTTTGTTGCGTTTGGGTGCTTGTTTAGGCCCCCAAAAAGGCCATTCATTTCAAAGAAGAAGAAACACTTGCTTTTTTAATAAATGCTTGAATTTCAACAGGCCTTTGTAAAACAATAAGCGTTTTATGTCATAAATCTACAAACCTGAATGCTGCCATTGTAGTGGTTCCAGGTCCTTGGCACATCATTGCTGCATGAATGAGTGTCAGGGCTGCAAACTTCCTGAAGACTGCTAAAAGAAGAGAAGCACTGCTGGAGACAACCTACAGCCCCCACTGCTCCATCGCTAAATTGTCGATGGTAGGGGTGAAACCGGTCAGCAGCACTTTGTTCTAAAACCAGTCCTCCTCCTACAGTGATGGGCCCATCTGCGCTGTGTCTCCGGTTCAGAGCGACCGTCCTCAAGCTGAAAGTTTTACTGTCTGTCTGGGAGAAGTTGATGTTTCTTCCCTCTTTAGTCTGCAGAGTGACAGTAGCAAATGGTCAAAGATGCTAATTACATGTCACCCTAAATGTTGATAAATTTGTTAGAAGTCCTGTTTTTGTATAAGCCTTGTCGCCACTTCATTTTTAGGCAAAGAAGTAACGACAATCCCAAGAGACTTTGAGGGAGTGACCTAAAATGAAAGCCAAAAAGTCTCATGTGATGGCACGTAGCCCACGAGCCTGACTCAGGAAAATTATAATAACATAATTTCCTAGATTTGCTTAAAGGACAAGTTTGGTATTTTACACTTAAAGCCCTGTTTTCAGATTGTTAATGATGAAATAGAACGATTTTTGTTTAAAATTTGGACTCATGCTGCTGGCCCGAGCTTTTTCGGTTTTTGTGCCCAAAAAAACTAAAACAGAATCTATACAGTCTATTTTATGACCAAAAAGGCATAGGCTAAAGCCAAAGGCTTATTTTTTGCCTATCCTACAACATATCAGTGTCCACTGATGTGTTCAGACAAAAATCGCTGCAAAAGATGCTTTCCAACAGGTACAGTCTTTCTCTGAATGTTTTACCATCCATTGTAAAACTGTGGACCTATTTTTCCAAACAGAGTAGGACAAAAACTACGATAAAACCTGTTGGAAAGCATCCCCAAGACCACTCGGTGAGTTTCACGTCTTTGTATCCAAAAGTTTAATGTGTTTTAGGAAGGATTGTTCCAGTGCACCTATGCAGCCATTGTGAAGGTCGGGGGGTGCTACCAAAGAAACCGAAAAAGCTAAAAAAAAAATTAAAAAAGATAAAAATTTTGTGTCCAAATTTTTATCAAAATTGTATTCATCATAAACAATCTGAAAACAGGGCTTTAAGTGTAAAATACCAAACTTGTCCTTTAAAGAAATGACAGGTTGAGACATTGGGTCCTTGAAAGCATACCAAGATTAATTCAGGTACAGTAGGCTCAATTCAATTCGGAAACAGCTGGCAACTCAAAGCAAAATCAACTATCGTATGAGAACCTGCTTTATATTTATAACTTGACATATTCTGGGTAATGCCCATGGCTACTCGGTACCTGAGATTCTGCCATCTGCTGGCAGGAGGTCCCACGGAGCTCACAGGTATGTAGATTGACCTGAGAGGTTGATATTTGAGGGTTGCTGAAGGAAATCTTTGGGGAGTGTGACCTTTTGTGGAAAATTCTGCTCCTGTGAAGAGATGAAAAAGAAAAATGTAAAAAGGCTGAATAGGAGAGGGAGGATAACTGATGTGATGAGCATAATTAAAGGTAGGGTCTGGGATTCTTTTTTTGGCCATTTTTGCAAAATCACTTGAAATCCTATTCCTAACCTATTTACGGACAGGGCTTGAAAAACTCCAGCCTATTATTTCCAAGACCACCTA
>JAPMNP010724652.1:0-21692 GCA_029874935.1 Atherina boyeri
GTGTGTGTGTGTGTGTGTGTGTGTGTGTGTGTGTGTGTGTGTGCGCGCACGCACTTATTTGTGTGCAGGATTAACTGAGGAGGACATAGCTCCAGAGAGGCCATTGTCCTTGTAACTATGTGTCATTTACCTTTGACAGCATTGTGAAATTCCTGACAAACATGCTGAGTCATAGAGACTGCAGACCATTGCTGTCTCTGACACTGATAATCACTGAGCTGTCTGTGGTGGTCTAGGAAGAATAAACCTTAAGGGTGCAATGTGTAACAAAATCAAAAGTCAATGGCAGAAAAATGTGATAAATGATTGAAAAGGGTGTTTCTATTTGTATCTAATCACTTTACTAAATAACTGTTGTGTTTTTGTTCTCTGAGAATAAGCCAGTTGTATCTACTTGCCGTAGGTTCACATACATGGCAGTTGCCATATTTGTGACACCATTTTCATGACGGTGTCTCTGAATGGACAAACAACTCGGTGTGAAGTGATATCCCTTTTGATTTTAAAACTTACTGACACAATGTTGAAGTAGCAACCTGTAGTCATTGCTGCACCTGAGGGCACTGAATCCACTCGCAGATTGAAACATGTTTTTTTTAAGGATTTTTTGGACTTCAGTGGCTTTTATATGGCAGTTGTTTTGACAGGAAAGGGATCAGAGAGAGCAGGGAGTGACACGCAGCAAAGGGTCCCAGGGCGGGAACCGAAACCTGGACCAGCTGCTAGTGAGGAACTATAGCCTTTGCACATGGGGCGGGCGCCCAAACGCTGTCCAACGCACCGCCCCATGTTTTTTCTGGAAGAATTTTGGCCACCGACAGCCACTGTCCAATCACAATTGTGTTTGGTTTTAGAAGGTATTTCTATGCTCATCTTTACCACCAGATGCCAGTAATTCTTACACACTGTACCCTTAATAGGCCTATATCCTTTCCTGTTAACCTACCATTTGCATAGATAAAGATCACAGTTATTGAGATTTCTTCACATTATTCATGTGTCTGGTTAATGTCTCTGCCGGCCTTCCAAGAAGCTCTTCTTGAGTCATTTTCAGTGCTATGAGCATTGTTTTCTCAGCTTTTCAACATTAAAGTAAAATCTTGTTTCAGACACAGTATAATACTAAATGTGACACTGCCAGCTGTGCAGCTGTGTCTTTTCATTAGTCAGTTCTTGGTAGTGCTGTCAGAATGTCATGAAATAAAGTAGTCTATGTCAGACCAAGACACTTGTGATTTAAGATCCATCTGGTGTTGCTGCAGTTGCGTCATCACTTCATCAAGGTGGATCACCAAGACTTACTTAAAACAAACAAAGATGCAGGCATGCACAAAAAATATGACAATAAAGCGTTGTCCTCTAAAAGGCTCTTGAAAGAGGATTTGGACTGAATATAAAACCGCAGGCAATCAAGAACACATTCAATCCGGTGTTGGGATCAGCCTCGGGGATGAGGGAGGGGATTTACTGAAATGGAGGGAGGATTGGGTACAGGAGTCGGGACAGGACCGCAGGTTTAGCATCAGCTTCAGGACAGGATTAACTTGTGCACCCCTCCACTCACCAGCTCTGAAACAACAACTTAGTGCTTAATCATGAATCATACTTTGTTGTAGCAGACAGTGACCAAGTAAAAATGCATACTTGATTATGTATTCGTGCATGACAGCCTGCCCTCTGTGATGTAGCCTAATGCTCCACTGAAAAGCTTGCTTACAAAGAGAACACACATCTACAGGAACATATTGCATGCGGCTGATTTCTTTACACATTTGTGTGCAGAAAGAAGTGATACAATACTATTTTAAGCTGTTAAAGGCATATAACAGAAGAGAGCGACTGAGACTTAAATAATTTATTGACAAAACAGTCATTTTGAATAATAAAACAGACAACTACATTACATTCGACGCTAAGTGTAAAAATGTACTAATGTACGCGTTTTACAGGCAAACGGAAAACCCCTATTATTTCCATCCATTCATCCATCTATCAGCATTGCATACCTACTTCCTCCAATTCAGGGTCATGAGGGTGCTGGAGCCTCTCCCAGCTGTCTCCTGTCATATCTCATCAAAGAGAAATATGTAGCTGAGTACTTGCAGCAAAATTGTATGCTATGAGATAATAAATAGTGAAAGATTTATGGAGTTGTTCAAGGTTGAAGCCAAGACAGAGGAATATGTTGTGTTACATCGCTTTTTTTTTTTGAATAGTCAGACCCATCTGGAGCTGTTGCCATTGGCATGAACAGCATAATTAAAAGAAGTGTCTCCTCAGATAGCAGCCAGCAGGTGACTTAAGTAAACCTGTTCAACACCTGATCTCTCTTTGGCAAGCAGAAGTTACCTGTATATTTAACTGAGAGCTACCGCTCTGTTAACACACAGACTGTAAATTAAGCACATTACTATTTGCCAGCCTGAAGCTGTCGGTTCAGCAGAAAAGATTATTCCGGATTGGCTCGTAGAGAAAGTAAAAGCTGATGTGTTTATGTGCACTGGCACTACTTTTTATAGAAGAGGCGGTGTTGCAGTTGATGAAATAGGTTGCGGCACTTAGAGAAGGTGTTGAACAGGTTTACCTGCAAGTAGCTTCATGCTCATCCCCCTTCTTTTTGCTTGTGTGTGACTGAAGGAATATATTTGAATTTGCAACTGTTCCTCCTCAGGGCTCTCGGTGCTTCCACCTCCCTTGTGTGACTGTCCTCCGTGGGAGCAGCTACAGTAGTAATGCTGCATGGAGGCTTAGGCTGACTGCTTGCCTGTCTGTGGGTCCATTTATGAGATGATCATTGGTAGACCAATAAGGTTACTTCTTGAGAAAGATGACTTCTATTTTGTCAGCTCTCTACTCAGCTAATTTTTCTCACTTTGTCAAATATAGCTTGGCAGTGTTCAAGGATGCAGGAGATGTTTATGTATGTTGTGTTGATAATGCTACACTGCTGGCTGTTTCTATTGCGGAAACCCTTGTCTCCTGATAATGCTACAGGATGAGGAAGGACTACCTTTGAGGATAGTAAATTAGCTCCTGAAGGAACACACACAGATGCAAACACACACACTGATCAGCCGTAACATTATAATACCCAGCTTAATGTTGTGTAGGTTCCCCTCATGCCACCAGAACATTGACCGGGTGCTAGCAGTATACATGTATATCATTTTGACCATTTGAGGCTTGCTCCAGTTTATCCCGTGGGTGATCTGTCAGCTTTGGATCTTGGGAGTTTTGAAGCTGGGGTAGCCCCTTGGGCTCTGTCAGGTTGCTCTTGCTGTTCATGGGCAGTTTAGCAGTGAGGTGGGGGTTGCTGTCTTGCTCGGGAATGCCTCTGCCATCAGGGAGTGCTGTTGTTATGGTGTGGTTTAGGTTCGCGGTGAGGTGCTTGGTTTATCACAGGGATCCTCAATCCTAGTCCTCGAGGGCCGGTGTCCTGGATATTTTAGAAGTTTACCTGCTGCAACACAGCTGACTCAGACTTGTCTGCTAATTACGCCCTGATTTAAGTCGGGTGTGTTGCAGCAGGGACACTTCTAAAACCTGCAGGACATCGGCCCTCAAGGACCAGGAATGAGGATCCCTGGTCTATAATTAGGTTGGTGGCATGAATCACCCAAGGTTTATCAGGAGAGCATTGTACTGTGAAAAGATGATCGGAGTTGATCTCTTTAACTTTGATTTGGTTTGTTTTTGTGGTTGATCACGGTACGCATGATCACATTCTCAGCTCAATATGCCCTGTGTTTTTATTGTAAAACCAATTCATTATTAGAATCTGTGAGAATTATTTCTAATTACTTGAGCAACATTAGGCCAAAAAGTGCTGTTTTCAATCTTAAAAGTTTTCTGTTTTTTCATTCTTTCTTCTTTCAGGTACACCAGAAGAGTAAGTCGCTGTAGGATGACAGTTTGGCCGATGGTAAGTGGATTTTTCACAATCTTTTATCTGCAGTCAATCCGCTTTTCTTTTCCACTTCAATTTTTCTTTAAACCTTTCTGTCTGCATCTCTCTTCTGTATGCACACACCTGCTTACTTTGAAATAAATGCATCCCTCATTTTGTGGTATTTATGTTGTATTAGCTCACTTGGATCCAGCTTGTTTGCCTATATTTGTTAATGAAACAGCATGCTTTTAGGATTCAGATGACTAATTCCATGAAAGTTGGTCAAAAGTTGAGGTGAAAATAGTAATGATCACTGGATTTTTAGGTATCTTTCCATCCTCTCATAATCCATCTCCTCTCTCTTTGTGTCAGACCAGCAAGGCTACTTGTTCCTGAGTCAAAGATGCATGCTCCCTATTTGGATTCATCCCTCTGACTGCGATTGAGCTGATCCAACCCTCCATCAGACAGTCCCATCTCCACTTCTACTCCGCTCTCTTATTCTCTATTCATCTCCTCCTTTGTCATTGACCTAGACTGACTCTGCATGCCTGACAGATAGAGAGGGAGGTGTAAGCACATTATTTAATTGGACAGTTTGACTGTCGCATCAGTCGCATCAGCAGGACCATATGCAGCAGGGGAATAACAGTAAAAAGGAGTCAGAGGGGGTGGGCACCAGTTCAGGTGCTGGAACTGGAGGAGTGACAGGGGGTTCAGTGGGCCCAGGGTTGATGAGGGTTTCTTCTCAGTCAGAGCACCCTTCTTTCAGTAAGATGAGCCAAAACGCCAGGGAGAGCATGGGGGTTCTTGGTCAAGGCTTGAAACAGCTGTTCCAGCAACAGCGTAAACGCCTCTCCCTCTCTCGCTCCACCTTCCCTTCATCATCTTCCTCCTCATCTTCCTCTGTGGTGTCAGCAGGTGGCACTTCCCCCTCTCCGCCTGAGGACACCTTGGGGTCCAGCTGTGCTGACTCTGACCGCCTCTCTGCTCCTGTGGTTCCCTCTGCAGCTGGCCAGGGCTCAGCCGCTGCAGGCATGATGAGGCGTGGTACCAGCCTGCAGAGCCGGCGCAGTAAGGGATCCGGGTCTGGGAGTGGAGACCGGGATCCCCTTCTAAGAAGTAGCCCCCAGGCCCCGCAGCGCCGTTACACCCATGATCCACAGCAGCATACCAGCCGCCCACGCTCCTCCTCTACCACTGACCCCCCACCCAGCAGCCCTTCTCCTGGATACACCAGTGTTGATGTGGGGCTGTCATCAGGGTATCAGTCTACAGAAGAAACAGACAGGGTAAGTGACAGCAGCCATTTATCATCATTAGTACACGGGTTGATCAATGAGTTGTTTTAATTCTGTCAGTCCTGGTTTGTCACTGAACTGTCAACAAAAAGTTATGGTTCACCTTGCTGCTTGATGTACAGTGACATTCCCTGCTGTTTCAACTGTGAACACATTGGCAGAACCCAAAGTCTACATCACTGCTTCCTGATTTGTCCCATTGTGGATTATTTTGTAAGAAAAATATGTTACTTTATTGCCAAAATAGCATTTAGCCAAGCATAAGCTAGACATCCAGCTGCACACACACATGGTGTACACATAGATTGAAATGCAGTTACTATTACCTGACTTTTATTTTTCAAGATGAGGTGAACTTATCAACATAAATACAGGTTTAACTCGCCATAATTGTTTCCCTTGACAATGCTGCCCATTAAGACATCATTTTCTCAACTAAAGAAATGTGAAAAATGAAATGAACTTTAATAAAAGGTTTTGATCATATCCTCTGCTGATTATTTTTGAAGATTGGTTCTTCAATGGTTGGTACAGCGGACCTTCAGTAATGGTTCAACCTTTCAGACACACAAGTATTTTATCCCTCATTTTTGCTAGTTTTCTTACTTTAAAAAAAAATTGAGGATAGTTTGTTTCATGACTTCAAATGAAGAAAACAAACTAAAAACTACCATAGCTACTGTTTTGCTTGACGTAGACTTTGAAGTCTATTGGTCCCGTCTTAGCCTCCATTACCAGTTCAGCATTGTGATCAGTGTGAAGGGGAGTCAGTGCAGAAAACAAAATATCAAACAAAGAAAATATAAGACTTCAATTGCTGTCATGATACCCTTTAAATGAGGAAACCAACCATGTGGAGCAAATATCTCATATTAAGACTACCTTGTCATGAAAAAAATGAAGAATTCTTGCTGCTTGTGAGAACACATTCACTACAATTACCAACATATGCAGTGCTCATGAAATCTATCTGGAACATCAGTTTGTTTAACCCCACGGCCATTAAGTATAGGTTTTGATGTACAAATCTTTTTTTATTTTTTTTTTATTATTATGTCTTTTAAAAATAACCTGAAGCATTTTTACCACCTCTGGTATCCCATATGATAGTTAGTTCTGTTGGCCACCAGAGGTCTCTGTCTGATCAGCTAACCTGCTGTTAGTGCCACTAGGCTTGGTTCACGTGGAGGTGGTGTTTGTGTTATGAGCTCATGTTTGTTATAGACTAGACTGATCCTTGGGCTAATGAAATAATATGTGGCCACAACAAAATATTAGTGTGTCAGAGACAAAAGGATGTCTGGATTTCAGTCCAGTAGTGGGTAGTAAGTCTTACAGATGCCTGCATTAAGTTGCCATTTGCGTCTTTGCTCTACATTTGATTAAGTCCTTCCCCTTTTCTCCATCTGTAAAACCAACTATCCCGCAATCTTGTGTGGATGACCTCACCTGGGGTGACGGAGAACCAGACATCTGCGCCCCATTAGTCTTGCTTGTGTGTTAGACAAGTATAGACCTTTCTGAGGTATGCTGGTGGCCCTTGGCTGAGATTAGAACCAGTCTCGCTCATCTCTAGCTAACATCACAGTCTCGGCACAGCAACAGAGCAATGTCATTAAGGTAATCCAAGCGGTTGCTGTGGTTACCATGAAACTTGGCGGCAAGCTACTTAGATGTATGCCCTGCTTTTGTTGCTATAGTAACAGCGTGGTTGACCTTGGAGGTGTGACATTCTGCTGCCAGCAGAGGTAGAGGGTTGTATACAATGTTTGAAGCCATGTTTCAGGAAAGGTATCAGTTCAGTGAGTAATTTAGTTCCTCTACATAGACTCTTTCTTTCTTTCTTTCTGTCTTTCTTGCTTTCTTTCTTTCTTGTTTGCTTTCTTGCTTTCTTGCTTTCTTTCTTTCTTTCTTTCTTTCTTTCTTTCTTGCTTTCTTGCTTTCTTGCTTTCTTTCTTGCTTGCTTCCTTCCTTCCTTCCCTCCATCCTCTTGCACTTCCCTTACCCCACTCTGTTCGTCTCTATTTTTCTTATTGTGTGTGTCTCCCCCCCAATCCCTGGAGAGAATTAATACAGGCAGTCAGCTTGTCCCTCCTCCTCTCCCATCTCCCCTCCTCTCTCTAAATCTCTACCAGCACCTCCTCCTCTTCACCCCACCCGTCCGCTCACTGACAGGAACCAGGAGGCAACCTTGCCTCGTCCTAGATGACTGAGAGCTGAGCTGTAGCTGTGTGTGAATGTGTTGTCAGTTTTGTCTTCGCAGGAGGATGTGGAGGGGTGTGTACATGTGTGAATGTAAGACCTCATTTTCATCTGGGTTCCACATACTCTGTGTGTTAACTGAAAACAATTTTGTACATTGACAGACATGTGAGTGTGAGTAACTGTATCTGTGCGAGTATGAGACAGCTCACTTTACTGTGAATATGAGCAGAGGGCAACACAGCTGAGTTGTCGTTATCTCTTCCTTTCTCCCTCCTTCTTCTCTCTCTTTTTCCTCTCTCACCTCTCCTGTGTTTGCATAGTAGAGGAAAGCTGTGTGGACTAGAAATGTGTGTGCACATGGGTGTTTGGAGAAGATGGTAGTGTGTGTGCCCTCAGCATGTGTGTGTGAATGTGGTGTGTACTGTATGAGGGATTGTATGCTTTGGAGGGGTATCAGCAGAGAGAAGTAGAACAGGGGATCCAGCCGTGGATCTGTCACTCAGTCAGGGAGGATGGTGCAGCGCTTCAGTCTTCGTAGACAATACTCCAAGGTAAGCTTTCAATGCACATGTGCAGACAGACCATGTGTCTTCACATCTTCATGTTGCAGATCCATTCATAGCAAAATATAGTTATATTCATTTTTAGTTCATGTTTGGGTAAATTGTTCCTGCAAATGTTTTCCCACATCTTTTTTCTTTCATTTTTTCCCTCTTTCAGCAACTTAGTTGAAGCCAAATTGTGGTGCTTTTTGCTGTTTGGTAAGAGATTTGAGGACTTTTGGGCAGAACACAGTCAAAATAGCAAAATTTGATTGTCATGTAAAAGCAGGGCACGTCAGACAGCTCGCATTAAAGGCAAAATAATTGTCTGCCCCATTAACTTTTTGTTCCCTAGATAAAAAGAAGTGTTTGTTCTGTTCACTTTACGATAGTTTATTTCATACAGTGCCTGAGTGATCTGCCTTTCTAGTTTATCTCAGCTTTTGTTAAACAGTAACTCATGCCAGATCGTTAAGAGCGGTAGCCTACAAGATCGATTCAAGCCCTCACCAAGGGATGTAATTACTGTAAACATTATGTGTGATTATTGCTGATTAGGGAGCATTTATGACATGCTTTTAATAACTGCCAGCTTAACTACCTTCAAAAATTGTCCCCTGGTGGTTCTGTAGGTAAGAGAGTGAATGTGTTGTGTTAAAACTCGGTATTAGTTCTGTTTAAAGCCTGCTGTTCTACAGCTGGTGCTCAGCCTGTGGTATTAATTACGACTAGCTGCTGATTAATTGATTGGATGACTACACCCTCCCTGTTCATTTTTAGTTCCATGTGATGTTGCTGGTAGATCTATCTGCCTAAAAGCTTCTACATGTGGTGCTCATGCATAGACCATAGACTGTATCGACATACGTCCTTACTTGTAGACACAAAGAAATGGTCTGATCTAGTCTTGTAGTTTTTCTCTACTGTGAGGGATGGAGAAATAAAGCAGGAACAAAAGCAGAGAGTGGGAATTGCTCTCTGGATGCAAAATGTTTAGTGCTGGGATGTTAGGACCAGAGATGGTGAGGTGCAGGGGAAAATGCTCTGATGGGATATGAGCTACTGAACTGCAATGAAATACAAGCCAAACCTTTAGGCAACCCCTCTCATACCAAAAGATTTTCATGCCTAACAGAGTCTGAAACAGTGTTTGTCTTGAGTAATCATAACACGCTTCAGGGCCTGTCTGCAAGTTGTCCCTCCCAAAAGTGGGATGATGGGAATTATTGGAAAAGAGGGGGTTGGGAAGGTGACCTCTTCTTTCCCTCCAGTCACATCCCAACAGGGCTACCTGCCTTTTCTTTTCATCCTTTGTCTTTTATTGTCAATCCCTGTATTTTGGTTTTCATATCAGGGATAACATGTTGTGGTTTTTTTGCAGGATTCTTCAAAACAAAATGTATTGAATCTTGTTTTTTGGGTTTTTTTTTCGTAATGTGAGGATGAAAACACAAAATACTCTCACTTGTTTTTGGCTTTACATGTTTGCTTTTTTTAAAAAATTGTTATTTAGCAATATATTAATATATTATTTTATGATTTTGATGACTATTCCAAGTTAAAGGAAAAGTAAATTTTTTTAACATGGACCTTATTTATAGCATTAAAGACATTAATAAACTCAACCGGACAATTGTGGAGTTACTTAAAGTCTATCGGGAGATATTTAGATTCTTTGCGCCTGCGTATATATCCATTCAATGGAAGTTGTCGGGGCAAGCCTTTCAGCCTCTAAATAAGACATTTTTGTGGCATGAAAATGTCTTTTTTAGAGACTTATTTAGATCTAAATGTCTCCCTTCCCGATAGACTTCAAATAACTCCAAAATTGTCTGGGTGAGTTTATAAACAAATTTTATCCTATAAATAAGGTCCAGGGGAAAAAAAACGAAAAATAACCCGAAAAAAAACTGTACTTTTCCTTTAAATACATAATAGAGTTGATATAACCTTAATTTTTTTTAACATATAAATCAAAAATGTATATTTTCAGTATATAGTCCCTTTTCGCTTTAATAGCAATAGAACTTAAGCTATATGGACTGTAGGATTGTGTGCAAATCCTCATTTATGTTCAGTGTATTTGATGTCAAGTAACAGTAAAGGTCTTTTGGTCGTCTTTTACCTTCAACTTCCTGAGAAGTGGTTCAATTCAATTCAACTTTATTTAATTGTGCCATTTGTATTTTTTTATTTTTTTATTTATTCATTCATTTCAGGCATTAATTTTCCACAGTAGAACACAAAGAAGATGAGCATACATAGCTTATCTAAGAAACAACAAGAAAAGGACTATAACCAGCTACAGTATGTGATGAAGTGTGGGAAGAAAAAAACTTATTAAATCCCACCCCACTTTCCCGTCTATGTGAAAACAAAATCACACTTCCTTCAAAATTGCAAAGTAACAGCAAAGTCATCTCCGGGCATTTACAGACTAAATCAATTTCGGCCAAATCTTTGTGATTCAATCACAATGAACACAACTGTGTGTCCATACAGCCAATTATGTAAAGTAATAAGCTAAGGAAAGGAGAACTGTGACTTTCTCTCTCTTTCTTCTCTTTCTTCTCTCTCTTTCTTTCTTTCTTTCTTTCTTTTAGGACAGTGTTTTTTGCTGATTTGAGTTTAGTGTTCTTTAATTAGCAAAGTACATATCTGGGATTAAGTTATTTTTATATCTGTGCCACTGAACAAAGCTTGATCTTCTGATTTTTTTATGGTCCCTTTGGATCTGCCTCATCACATTTTACAGTGCCATGTGCCATCTCTCCAATGGTCTTTAGTCTATGACCTAATATAGACAAAACCTTTTCTTGCAACAGTATAAGAACACTTTGCCTCTGACTCTTACAAGGAGGTTTTATCACATGTGTTTCTCACTCTTAACCATTTAGTAAGCAATATTCTACTGGAAATTGAAGGCACAGGCATATTAATTACATGCTTCTGATGAGTAAATCAGATCCACCTGAATGTCAACATTAAGTGAACACTGCTTCAGCGGAAGAAACACACCTTTGGGAAATAATGCCTTTTGTACCAAAACAATAACACTGTTAATGAACTTGAATTTGAAAGCAGTACTAAAAAATGGCATAGGTTTATCTTTGTAAAAACACATCATAACCAGTGTTTTTAACATTAATATGCTCATTGCAATCATTAGTTTTTACTATAAAGGTTTAAACAAAAGTATTTAGACCAATTTTCAGTGTATTGGCAGACTTTTTGGCCTCACTGTTTGTCTGTGGGGAAAAATACCAAATAAGAAGATGGAGTTGTTTGAATGAGTAACTTTGAGTTGTACGGTCAGATTTATAACCATGTATTTCCAGTATGATGCAGTTTCCGGCTGCCACCAATAAAAGTAAGAACAGAATTATTTTCTACAAAACCTTTGCTACACAGACTCATCCATAAAGAATTTAGTGTGTGTTTCTATCAGTGCAGTGACCCTGTAAGAGAGCAGTATGAAGAAGTGTCAGTGGGAGGGAGGAACTGAACATCACCTGGTCCCCCAGGCTTGTTCCGTCCTCTCTTGTTTAATATCCTCATCACTGCGCTCTCATCGTCTCTCCCCTCCTCAGGCTATTAACTGTATGCTGAGGAAAGTTTTTGTGACCTTTTGAAGCAGGACACAGCACCTCGTCCTGGAATCATTGTAGTGACATAGAATTTTTGGAAAATCTTGCAAAAACAATCATGACCCTTTGCACTGTTTCCCTGACATGCTGCCAGAATAGGAAATGTATATGATAGCGCTCAACGCCTATCAAACCACTTCCACAGCATATTGCTCTTTAGTTCAAGTAAAGACAGATACAGAAGCTAACATTTAACCCTGTGTATCATCAAACAACTAAGAATCTATTGACTTTTGGGAACAAGAAACAGCCATGAGATGATGAAGCATGTGCTCTTAGTCCACACCGGAATTGATGTCATCCCAGTGTGTTTGCTAAGCACAAGCTCATAGCAGTTGTTTTCCAGGTGGTGTGATAGTGTGTGAGTGTGTGTGCTGCTGTCAGTGTACTCTGTGTGATTCTGAAGTAGTATTAACTAAGACTTGGCCTGTGATTTTGTACTGACTTTCAAAAATGAAAAAGTTGCTGATTTTAAACATATTAAGGCTTACCTCCCTCGCCCTTTTCTTATCTGCTGCACCCAGTAGTCATTTCCAAGTTTTGTTAGTCACTCACTCATCTAATAACAAGCAAGCAAAATACATATTCTTTATTCATTCTTCCTTTTCATTACAAGTGCAAATATTACCTTATCTACTTTTCTCTTTAGTATAAGTCAATGAAACTAGCAGTGATGTCTTTCCAAATCTATAATGAGAATGTGTGGCTGGAAGGAAATTATTGATTAGCAGAGCAAACACCAGTATTGACTGAGTCAAACACAGTGGGATATCCTGTTTTGGCCCTTTATTCAGTCTCTTTGGTCTCTCCTTACTTGGATTATTTGCTAACAGTGTGTTTTGTGTGTCTGTGATTTATTTGATGTGTTCGTTTGAATGGGTGTCAATTTAGATTAGGTGTGTGGTCATCATAAGGGAGTTTCAGGTCCCTGGAGAAGGGACAAGCACTGCTTTTTCTGAAAGGTAACTTAATGTTTCCAGAATTCTACTGAAGGCTCTCAAATTTGATAAATTTGAAGAAAAAAAAAGATGGAAATGTTAGTGACTTTTATATTATGCCCTGCCACAGTCCAGTTCTGTGGTCTGTGTAGACAAGAGTAACTGGAGATATATTTCTAAAATTCGTTTTCAAGCATTCTCTTCACCTCAAAATAATGGTATCGGGCTTGTATTTTATATTCATGGAATAGACACATTTATCCCAAAGCAACTTACAAATGAGAAGCTTTGTCCGCTAACTGAAATAAAATAGTGAAATAAAATGTGTCATCTGCTACACTGCTTGTTATACTCGTGTTTCACTTCTTGTGCAGTCCATCTCATTTCATTACTTAAACTTCACACTCTTTACCCTCTCCATACATGTCTGACTGCCTTTCTTTAATGTTCACCCCCTTCTTCATCACTCTCCCTCTCATCTGTGTCCAGTGCGCAGACAGCCTATCTCCATGGTAACAGGGTGATGTTCAAAGGGGGCCGAAGCGGCTTTACCCAGTTGAATGCTTGCAGGTTCACCGACTGATCTCATAGCCACCTCATCAGCCTGTCTAGTGCAAAAATGACTTGTCAGGGCATGAAAAAGGTGCAATCTAAAGATAGACACCAATGCAATTTTCCAAACTATTGTATCAAATTGTTTTAAATGTTTGAATCAAGACTTCTCTTTTGTTAAATATTTGAAATGTCAGTGCTTTGCAAGAGATTTGCATTAGGAAGAAATCAATTAAATCTGAGGAGACTATTTCCTTTTCGGATGTATGTTTAAACTAAACTCACTGATTTACAAAGACAATGGGTAATCGGAGGTAAAAAAAAATGCTTTTATTTGACAAAGCTCAATGGTTATTTTGTCCTCCACTTTAAAGAAAATGTTTTGTTGTACTGTGTTTTAATCCTGGGAGGAGGCTTGAATCAGAATCTCATCTCTCACACAAAGCCTTCAATGTGTATGGATCATGGGTGTGTTTGAACTCTCCTCCCAACTGCTTGCGTTCCCTTTAATGTGTCGCCCCAGCCTGTTTAATTAGGGCTGTTGAATATTCATATCATTATACACATAGGCCAACGCCCTTATCCGGCACTGGCTGCCAGCAGCATTCACACAACACAAGACACTAGTTCATACTTACACGCAGGAAAAGCTTCATAGGTGATGCAAAACAAGTGATTATGTGTAAAGTTCATCATTGCAGATGTGACTGAAAGAAAGGACAAAGGAAACGGATCAAAAGTGATATGAGGCAGAGCAATGATTAAAAGATAAACGTAGGTGTGTGCATGTGTGTGTAACCATGGGTGTTCATCAGCAGGATGGATGAAGTCATTGGGAAAGACAGATGAAGATGAAGTTGTGATATTAAGTTCATTTTTCCCTTTCAGCAAGTTTCTAGTCTCCAATCTGTCTAAAATGAGGAAAGAGTTTGCAGCAGATCTGCCTATTTCTCTGTTGCTATTAATAGACAGATGTCTGAACCAGAGTGCACTTTTCAAGGGTGCTCACGTGTACTGTTATATGTTCTATTATCAATTAATTATGATTATTATTATGACACCCCTTTAAAATCATATAGTCTATTCTATTTGTAGCCATTTATCAGGTAACAATACTAGCTGAGAGATTTTCCCAAAAATAACAAGCTTTGATTATAGTAATGCTTACTAATTCTTACTAATACATTTTTTTTGGGGGGGGGGCTGTGCATAAGGTTTTGTGCAGATAAGTGTACATGTCAGCAATGAGTCACTATGGGTCATCCTTTGTGTATTTATTTTTGGCCTGCAGCTGGTCCTTCCTTTTCGAGCTCATGCTTACATTTGTTACATTTGTGTGTGCATGCATGTGTATATCTGTTGTTTTGTCAGCCGCTCCAAGGTTGCCTCATACTTGGTTTTCAACCTTAACCTACATGTCTGTTCTTCAGACACTGCCCTCTTGCTGAATTTATTTTCAGTGGCTACTCTGGTTGCCAAATAAAACCAGGAAATTCCCTTTTCTGATAAGCTGATGTGTTTCGCTTTTCCCCTCATTCCAAGTTATCAGCAGGTTGTTTTTAAAAGGAAATTACTCATTCTTAATGGCAGCGAGGAGAGCAAGCAGACAGACAGAATCGGAAAGGCCTTGCTCCTCATCCCTGCCACTCCCTCCTCAGTCTATATCGTTGGTGCGACTGTGATGAATTATGGATGAGACCATAGATCGCTGAGCTCAGCTCTGCTCCACTGACCCACTTAGAACACACATGGACACACATTTCAAATCTGATCACAACCTCTTGGGAAATATCCGCATATTTTCTCTCTACTAATAACCAGAACCATGCCTTACATTCTCTTGTGTGTCAGCCATGGTGTCAGCCTATTGGAATCTTAGGAATCTTTAATTTGCTCAGTTCATCACCTCAACCTCATCTGAAATTACACAGTATCACTGGTAACCGCTTTATGTACACCAGTCTTTTAATATCTGATATTACATGCCCTCAATACCATTTTTTTTTTAAATCTTTTCATATCCTCAAATGTTATAATGGTGGAATGCAAAACAAAACAAAACAAGGGGTTATTGTCAGGAAATGTGTAAGGAAATGGGAGACCAGGCAGAGCAGAAATAGTTGTTCATGCAGCAGGTGACTCAGATTGTGTAGAATAGTTTATGCCTTAGCTCCCCCTGGTGGTTGGTTCTTTTGTTTTAGGTGTGATATCCTAGTTTATTTAATGTGGTTGGGGAATATTAATTTTCCATTTGAATGAATCTGTAATTCAGAGTAGCCAGATTCTGATTAACTGATTAATCCTGAACTTTTAAATCAAATTCAGTTGTGAAAAAGTAACTTGGTTAAATATTAAATTAAGATTACAAGATGATAAAAAAAAATAAAATGATGGAACTTGATCTCTGTAGCTTACATGATAAAGGTGCCAATGTTTTGTTAGATAATCTAAAACTGCCTATGAGAGGACATCATTTTCATTAGATAATAGTTGTTTGACAATTATGAGAAGTTCCTATCAACCAAATTTCACTCCTAATTATCTGTCGTCCTGTTGTGAAATCTACTGCTTCCCATTGGCCTAATTCATACAGTGGAGTGAAACAGTACTCTGAGTCCAGACCAACTAATAAGCCTTTTTCAAAGTGGGCTGTGAGGTCAGCACAGGGTTACAGTGTGTGGCTAGACCAAATAATCTTCCAGGCCCAAAAAACTGGAACTGTTTGTTCTAGATTCTTCATCTTCCTGCTTATGAATGGGCTGGCATCATGTTTGGTGCTTACATATTGGCCCATGGTACGCTAAGCATTGTGCAGCATCCAGCAAGATGAACTTTGCATTTTTGGGCCTGTGCCCTTTCTGTTTCCACGTTGCGTAACAGGTTGGGTATAAACACAAACTGCCCCAACAAATGCCATACACCAGCAATTGACAAACATTTTGTGTCCACATGTAACCCTTGCGTTTCCCCTCCCATATACACATACACACACCACTTGGCTGTACATATGTACTTTGTCTTACCCTCTCTACATTCACATTCACTTATCAGTTAAATTAAACACCACCAAAATAAGTCTTGGAAAAGATTACGGAATATATCAACGCTGGTACAAAGAGTTAAAAGTTGGAATGGACTACTTCTTATTTACGTCAAAATTATCATTAGCATTCCTTTGCTGCTTATTTCAACCTCCTTGTTAATCTGGCATTAAATTGGCATGCTATATGCATGCTTCCAGGATCATCTAACATTTTAACCTTAAACTGGAAATCCTAAATTTGTTTTTTTCAGTGTTTAAGCTTGAAACATTAAGTTGTACCTTTTCATGAACATACTGCACATGTATTTATTTCATGGATTTTGACCAGTAAACTGCTGTAATAACCACTGATCAGTAAAATGTTGTTTATCAGTCAATACCATGTATTTGGTTTGTAATTATTGGCCAGGAAAGTGAAGCAAAAAAGAAAATGGAACAGAATTCCAGTTTAAACTTCTGTATAAATCTGACCATATGCATCCACATGGCTAGATACCACAAGTGACAAGGGGATGAAATCCCATTTTAGCATAATACATAAAAGATGTATGAACAACATTGCTTCTCTGAAGAACTGAAATAATTCACAATTATCTGCTTTGACAAAGGGCATTGAAATATGTTGTTTGAATTGTTGTTATTTCCAGATTGTTTGTTTTCCTTCCTGCCTAGCTTTTGTGCCGTAGATGCCCGTATTGGAGCTGGCTATTAAGATGTTTTTACACTCGCCGCCTCACCAGTCATAATGGTCCCACTGTGTAAAGTGCCCAGGGGTTTATGTAACTGCTAATTGATTATACTTGAACCATAAACAAGATGTTGAGGGGTCTTGTTTTATTGGGAAGGTACTGTTTTAAAAAGGCCAAAGTCTGATGTCATGGCTGTCTCCTCATTTAGGCCTGAATATCCATCAGGTTGTGCAGACAATGCTCTCACTCTTCTGCCTTTTACGTAACTTCTCACACTCCCAGACCATACCACAGTGTAATCAATCAGATAGCCATTTAATGTCACGTGGATAGGACTGTGGTGTGTAGGTACAGTGATGCAATGCCTTGATTAATTCTGCACTTAAATGCATAATTTCAAGGGGAAAAAGGGAAACTAATTTAAAATGTCTTAATAGACCTGGCCCATACTTAAGTTCAAGTTATGTTTCACTCTCACATCCATATTCTTTAGTTCATCCTCTCTTTAAACGTCTGTCCAGTTACATCAGAACTAGTCGCTGCTCTGTTTTTGAGAGATTATTCCAGAACTTTGAAGCCGAGTAGCAGAGGTCTGGCTTGAATTCATCCCTAAGCTCTGTCTTCTGAATGACAAGAACCCTTTTCAGGCATGTCCCTTACAGATTTTTTCAGTCATCAACAATAGTGGCCACAGTATGCACACGATATTGCCACAAACCATACACTGCATGAAGGGGTTTCATGGTCGGGAGCAAAGTATTTCCATTTCTGACTTAAATGCAGGGGTGTAGAATAAGTGTGAAGAAGTTGTTTTGCTCCTTCTTTATCTTACAGTACTTCTTATCTTATCGTCAATTCCTTTCTCTTTAATCCCTTTCTATGATCAATTTTGTCCTTATTACCAGAAAGTATCTTGTGATCTTATTCTTGCCTTTTCATTTATATAACTGCCTGCAGTTCAGACTTGGGTCATGTTGAAAGTCATTTGTCAGTATTAGTAGGGGAGATCTGGTAAGACTGTCATCATTCTTTTGTGGATATGACCAGGGTATTTATTCAGTCTGACATGATTTCATTAGGTCACATAGGTAATGTCATCCCATCAATCAAAATCAGATATTGTGTTACTGGTGTTTTAATGAGGGATTTGTGTCACAAACATGACACTGATGTATTGTGTGGTCCGATTTTTTTTTTGCAATACTAATTCCTAAACTATCTCATGATACTCACACTGCAGCATCCTAAATTCCAGTGGTGGGGTGTGATGTGTTACTGGACAAGCATACTTGTTCTGGACTGGCCACATAGATAACCAGTACATCAGGTCCTGTTGCCTTAGCGCATGTATTAGATGCAAGAGAAGAAGGTGCATTGTAATTCATCACATTACATCATTGCATTGCATGTCAGGTACATTTGGCTTACTTTACTAAAGATCATATTTGCATTTTTATTAGCATTTAGCTTGACATTTCATTATTCCTGTGATGTGGTGGCAACCTGTCCAGGATGTATTCCCACCTTTCACTCTATGACAGCTGGGATTGCCTCCAGCCCTTTGTGACCCTAGACAGAATGAGACCGATATAGAGGACGTATAGCTTGATTGATGGATTGATTGACCTGACCTTGTTAGTTTGAGGAACTGCTTGATGTCTGGGTGTGAAAAAAGAAATCCTAAAGCTGGTTTATGGGATTTAGGTCAGGATTCTAGAGAAGTCATTCTCAGACTTTGCTTTTCTTCAAGGTGAAATATTACTTTAACTGGTGGTTACATGTATTCGATCATATTCCTGTAAAAAAGAAAAAAGAAAAAGAGAGGGCAAACATCTCCCATTTATTTCTTTTCACTTTTCAGGGCATGAGTACAACTCCTATGTGGATTTATCATTGTGGAGCCACTGTGTTATGTGGGGTAACATTAGTAATGTCACCAGAGATTGTATGACGAAGTCACCCTGAGAGCTGGAGACAGGAGTTGCTGGTTTGTCTAAAAGCACAAAGTTTTCCTTTTTTTTCCCTGATATCTGGTTTCAGACTTATTAAGCGGGCTTGATTTGTGTGGTTGTCTTGCATAGAGATATAATTTTTTTCATGTCCTTATTGATCAAAGCCTACCAGGACAAAGCCAAGAAATGTCTTCAGGGTGTTTCTATTGTTTTGTTGAAATTAAAAGATGGAAATGAGACATCACTGTACTAAGCAGCTCCTTCAGCCCCTGACTCCTTCACTCCGAATGTGTGAGGGAGAGATATCACAGGTCCTTCCTTCCTGCTGCTGTCAGACTATTTAACACCAGCACTGCTCCTTGTAGACCAAATACACACACACCAAGGACTCAATTTGATATAGTTTATTTATTGTTTATACTGTATATATTGTTTATATTATGTTGTTATTATGATTCTTTACTCTTTTTAAACTATCCATTGTGCTGCTGCAACACTGAGAATTTCCCCATTGAGGGACAACAAAGGTTTATCTCATCTTATCACTGGACATATTTAAGATGGCACGCATATGTCCATACTGTATATATGGTCTCATATCTGATGGTGTACATCAGAGTAAAAAACTAAGCCATGAGGTTGAGAAAATTCTCCGTAGACCTGCAAAACAGGATTGTAAAGAAGAATACAATAATGTTTCTGAAGCACAAGCACAGCAGCCTTTAGGTGTCTAACAAGCTTCCACACATCTGGCTGCCAAACTGGAAAATAAGAGATGAGGGACCATGTCAGGTAATCATGTTCAGAAAACGGATTTTTCCCCCCATCCTGCCTGGATAAGCTTGAACTTTTCTGCTAGAAAGAATTAGAGAAATATTTCTTTTTTTTTAAATGTCAAGTTTGAGGGATCATTTCTTAGAAAGAAAAAGAAATACTGGATTCTTGAAAACTTTGAAAAATCTCAATCTCTCTCTCTAACCTGTGTAGGCAAATCTGACCTCAGCCAAGAAAACAGTGATAAATTATCCAGTTTCAGCTTCCCCTGATGACTAAAGATTGATTTGTTAAATATTTGTCTACTGTCCAATCCCATATAATCCCAGTACATACAGTCTCCAGACAATTTGATCTGTTTTTGCTAAATTTGAAAGATTTTTACTAAGTGGAGATTTACACATCAGTCTCATCAGTTCTAAAAGGGTTGGAAGTTGATACTTACCCCATCGAACTGCCAGTTATAACTGATTAAATGGATTAGCTAGCATAACTGACTTTGATCACAAGCTTGCCTTTATCATTCACCACCTACATTCCTGTATAATTTGCATGTTCCCAAAAATCAACAAGATCTGTGGTTTTATCTAAACCATTTTAAGGCATGAAAACGTTATACTTATGAAGAAAAAAAAACAAATTACATCTTTTCCTGCTAATATATTTTTTGCTAGCTTAAACCTCTGTAGTTGTGAGGAAATATCTAGGAGGGACTGTACAAACTAATATCAAATCATGAATGAAAGTTATATACTTTACGCACATACGCAATATAATTTTCAGCATTTTTACCATTTCTTTGGATACAAGTTATAAAAACTTCTGATTTCCCCAGCCTATCATGATTCATGCACGGTGTTCATGCAACTTGTGTTAAAAGAAAAAACAAAAACTACTACCTTAAGTGTATTTTGGCTTGTTGAGCATATATTAGTTGCCAACAGAAGGATTTGGCCTTGCTCTATTAGAGTATGCAGGCAGCGGAAGGTGATCCTTAACAACACGATCACTCAGTCAGAAAACTGATTGGTTGCGACAGTCCAACTGTGTGATAATTGAAAGAAGGAGCAGAAGATTTTTCCCCCTTTCCTTCTGCCTGAGCTAACTACTGTTTTGGGAGCTGAACTGGCCTAGAAACTCCAACAGAAGAAAAGCTCCCCCTCCCTTCATGAAGTTTTCTCACAACCTCTCTCTCCTTTGCTCCCTCTTTCCTTCCGTCTCTCTCTCAGTGACAGCTCCTGGTGGGTCCTTTTTTTCCCCTGCCTGCTCCCTTCTTCCCCTCACATCCATCCTTTGGGTCTCTGCCTCTCTTTTCTCCCTCAGAGGATTTTATGCCTGATGGACTTTTTGAACACTTAACTTCACAGTAAACTCTTTCTTCTTTTGCTGCTGCCTACATCCAACCCGGCAATTCTCCAGACGATTAACCGCCTCTGCTCTCTCACCCCAAACCCACATCAGATGGTCGCTTTGCTCCAAAGAAGTACCGTCTATTTCACTAATCCACGCTGTCGGTAGAAACCTTGCTCGTCAAAGCATATATATTTATTCTCCACAGGACTCTGCAGAGCATGTGTTTTCTCTGAAACGTGGTCATGGGCATTGAAGGGTCCATGTTCTGTGAACCAGTAGCACTGTGCTCTATGAACTGTGCAGCTACATGTAGTTATGCGCCATTGCTGGATGTTCTGAGGACTTCATGGATTGCAGACATTCAGCCAAGCTACCAGGAACTTCTCTGATTCCTTGTTGTCAAGAGGACTATTTGCCCAGTGGACTTTGAGTCAAGTGGACTTTGTTTGGAAGAAGTTTCTGAGTGATGAGGGCTCTGCCAGGGTTGCGCTCCTCTCCTTTCCCCTCGCAGTGGTCATCTGCCAAGAAATACAGATAAAACAGATAAAACAGATCAAAGTAGTTTCCTGTCTGAGTCGCACACATGCGTCTCCTCGCCATGGAGGTCATCCTCAACTTGGTAACTTCCGACACCTCTCCACTTCCTTCCCCCACAACTGTGAGTCTTCATCTGTGTTATACACAGTGTGCTTTATTTGTCCTCTCATGTTATTATTCATTGATTATTTGAGTATGTCAGTGCGATGCTGTGTAGAAAATTCTGTATGGTGTTTTTAAAAAGAAAAAAAAAACAGGTTCCACCATTGC
>JAPMNP010724663.1:0-10323 GCA_029874935.1 Atherina boyeri
TTGGTCAAAAATAACGCTGAGGTTCTTTACGTTATTACTGGGGGCCAATTTAATGCCATCCAGATGAAGTGATTGATTAATCATATCTAAAATTGGTTATCTGCTCATACCGATATTTTCCGACACCAAATTGATTTACGTGAACATTGTTGTGATTATCGTCATTATTGCTATTTTGGAAACAATTTTGTTTATAAGAAAAATCTTATAAACTAATTTGAAGACAATGTCTGAAGTTAATTAGTCTTAATATTAACAATGGCAGTAACAACTATTTCTTTCATATTCAAGGTCCAAGAGAATATGTTCTGCAATGAAATAAACCCGTAATGCTCAACAAGGTGAGCAAAACAACCCAAACTGGATATCCACCTGTTCTTTCACCTTCTTCATGTGAGTCGCATTGTCAGGAGTAAAGCATTTTAGCTAGCGGACTCTCCCAGAATTGTCCTTGACAGATGATGACTGATTGGCCAGAATGATGAATTAAAGCAAGTTTTTTTGTGGGCTTCAGTGAATGTATACTGCTTACTATTTTCTTTTTCATCCTTTCTTTCCTGAACAACTTTTTACCTTGGAAACCATATACACACATTTCAAGTTACCATCTTGCTTTTTTTTATGTTTCTAGACTCAAATATATCCAAATTGGTGACATGAGTATAGTTAAATGAGCAAAAACCGCTCATTCACCATCAGATTTGTAGGTGCAGACATAAAATGAGGCTGCATCTAAACTACAAACTAAATCATGTATATACATTCTATTTTCTGTCTCTTTAACTGAAGCATCAACATGAAATGTAACTGAACTATAACTAACTAAAACATCTGGCTTGACCCTGATGTGAGGAAACGATATCTTGGGGATCTGTCCACACTAGGAACTACATCACCAATGACCACTGGGGGGGTGCCATCACAGGGCCCTCCCCAGATCAGGGCAGGCCGGGTCCACACCACAGCTATAGGGCTGCAGTGTAGGACCCCCGGCCACCCAGACCAGGGAGGTCTCTACAGCAACAACCCCGTAGACAGAGTAGGCACAGCGTCAGCGTGGAAGATCCCCATGAGGATAACGCTGGAGTTAAAAAGTAAAAATAAGATAAAATAAGTCTTAAAAAAAATACTGATTGTGCTTTGTCGACATGCAACAGACTGGCGACCTATCCAGGATGTACCCTGCCTCTCACCTGCTAATCGGATAAGCGGTACAGATAATGGATGGATGGAAGGATGGACTTTGTTGATAATGAATTATGTATGCATTGAGCTAAATAAAGTTTTATCAGTGTTTCATCATCATTATTGGCCATTTAACTGCATATCTAGCAATTTTACAACTCTTACATCCGCGTCATGGAATGTAAACCATTAAAAGAGACAAAGTGCAAATGCATCGTTATGATTAAGAATGAGGCAGTGTTACTGTAGAACAACACATCGTTAGCCTCATAGCATTATTTCCTTGATAATATTTTGGCCAAATCTGCCTTATTCTACTGACCTGACACTGCTGATTCACCCAGCATCGTTACACATAAAATCTTAAAATATGACTACAGTTTGGCAATCATGCAATGCAGCTATCAGTGTGAAGCACAATATAGAAGTACAGTACATGTTACATTCACGTGCATTTGGGCATCGGAAGATTGCTGAGGTAAAGGTCAGTTTACACTGAATGTCTGTTAGAATTTGATTGTCTATTCTTAGGGTGGCACCTGGGGGAGCAATCACACTTTACAGCCCATGCTCCCCCAGTACCCCCATCAGGCACAATCTTTGTTGTTGAAGTAAATGTTCCGTATTTCATTTGTACTTCTGCCAGAATAAGTCTCATCATGGTCACATTTTTGGTTGCCATGATTTCTCTTTTTCCTCTTCCGGACCCTGTTTCTGACTGAATACATTAGATTGAGGAAGATGAGGTAATACATTTTGTCCCTAAATTTCTGTGCAGATCCTATTTCATCTGTGGTCAGGGTGAATTCTGTGACTCCACTTACTGACAGGTGTAATCAGTTTAGAGCGCAGATCTCCGCCCTTGCACTCTTCCTCCCTGTAGATTTAATCACATTAGAAACCAATTTCTATTCCCTTAAACATTGATTCCAGTCCTGCCACATGTTTGCTTAAATACTGTGATCTGCTAATCCATAGTAATTAAATTTGGCTGTGTAAAAGATTTTCATCATAAAGGGGTGCCATGTTTTTATCTGGCTGACTTGTTTAGACTTGCAGATAAATATGGTAATGATGCTGTTGGTAAATTCACTCAAGCATGTGGCATTTGCTTTCGGAGGGATGGTTCAGCTTCTGAACAGCTAGTTGAGTAATATTTGGTACAAAAATCTTACATATTAAGAATTTATGATTTTCAAGGGATTCAATATGAGGGATTTTAGAAAGCTTTGTGTCTTGAGTGTTTTATGCTGTATAAAGGCTGTTAAAGGTTTCAAGTCCGGATATTTTAGATTTTTTTTGGACATTATAGCCTATCGAAACTCTAAACTGTCAGACTGAATACTTCATGAGTCTCAGCTCTGCTCTTGTGTTCCAGCGTTTCCTTAAAATTCACCTAATCTGCCTTGGAAATCGGAAACATTTTTAACATGCTTGTCCTATTCAGCCATGCTTCACTGTGACCTCCCATGAAATCTGGGCTGCATTCGGGAAACTCACGTCCACGGGTACATGTGGTTGCCATGGAAATTGCAACACTCAAAGGTTGCAGAGAAGCCTTTGTTTTATTAAATGGCTGCTAGGAATGACAAAACGCTTGTGGGTGTCTGGCATGAAGGATGTTCGATCTGATTTTGATTTATCCACTGAACCTCCTGTTGTTTTTTTCTTAATTGAGACAAATTGCTCAGACAAGGTTGTTGTGTATCCTTTTCCCAATATGTCCTTTTCACGGACACGGCCAATGCTTTTGTTACCTCCGAATGTTACATTATTAGAGAAATTCATGAAAAAGCAGATGGCTGTCAGAGGCTCCCTGCCTGCAGTGTGCTGCATCTTTACAACCAGAAGCCCTGCACAACAGTAAACCCCCCCCCCCCATTATTTTTCAGTGCCTGTCAATAAGTCTATTGTCTTCCTTGCTGAATAAAAAGAGAGCAGTTCCTTTTGTTTGGCAAGAAGGCGTTTGTCTTATTATCTGAACTATGGCAGCGAGAAAACCATGAAAGAACTGTTCAGACGAGAAAAATAGCAGCCTGTTTTGAAGTCTTTGTTAGGTTCTGACTGATTATAAAAATAATGTATTCTCTTTTTTTTAATAATGTAATGAGGTGGAATTTATTTTCTAAAGACATAAAGAAAAATGAGATGTAAATGTATTTATTTTTTCTTTTAAACTACAGTATAATAATAGATTATGTAATTAAATAAATACATAAAAATGGTGAAATAATAATAATAATAATAATAATAATAGTAATGATGATGATGATGATGATGATGATGATGATGATAATACATTTTATTTAAAAGGTGCTTTTCTGACACTCAAGGTCGCCGTACAGGCATACATAAAAGTTAACAAATAAAACAAATGATAAAATAATGCAAGAAATTCAAAGGGTCTATATGTTATTGGTGATATGGCTGCATACTTTCTCTTGGGTAACCAGCCATATTGATTGATCATTTTTAATTCATTTTATTTATTGACCAAAATAATAAAATATATTTTTCCAAATATAAACTTGGCACAAAAAAGTAAATTAAGTTGTGTTTGTTTTACCCTTTAATGAAACCAATTATTGTTGTATTATACTGTACATCATAGGAAAGCCTAATTAGTCATCTTTACAATGAGATATTACTTATATGGATCAAGCTTCTGCAGAATGAGGAACACAAACTCAGCTAAAAGTATGGGCAGAGTTTCTTGCTGGATTAGATGATTGCAGTTTCCCACTGTAAGTAGAAAAAAACTATTATTGGCCACTTTATATGTTTTTTTTTTATTTTACACTGTCTGGACTTTAGCAGTTTGTGGAACATTCATATGCAGCCTCAACATGCATGGCATCTCCTCTTTATTCTGGTCAGTCTGGTCACATTTTCCATTTCTCAACCAGTTTGAGTTAAGGGTCAGCCAGAATGGTTGTGTTTTCTTTTTCTAGGTGAGCCTGAAACTTTCCAAAAGCAATGTGCCATCTTTGTTTATTCTTCACCAGTAACACATATTATATTTATGTATTTTAACTAATCTGGCAGGTTTTCCCCTTACTATGACTCCAACAGTATCTAAATAAACCTTGTGGTTGCATATTTTTAGTAATTTTTATTATGTTAGAATTTTTCGAGCATAATAGACACATGACTCACGGTTAACAGTGAGTTAGATCGTCCATGCATTTTAAGATTAAATCAATCTGTTTAGTTATGTACGGAGCTGAGAATATCAGTTACGACTACACTTTTAAAAAACGTATGAGAAAATAGTTAGGCATTCACACTAAAATCTTCATCTGATTGAGCTGAATATGTTTGGAATGAAAGAAACATTCAGGTAAATGGATTATTGGACGATAGTAAAGCTACATTTAAAAAAAATAAATCTAAATGACATTGTAAGAAAGAACAGAATATTTGCCACTCTGTAGCAGGTCATTTATCATGGATAAAGGCCTTTTTTTGTTTGCTGTTGGTGTTGGAATAGCTGTTATATTTACAGAAGCACAATACACTCCTGATTGCTCAGCCAAACACCTCAAATCAAAGGGTTTAAGGGATGTCCTAATCCTACCTCTCATAACAGCTCATGTCTGTAATACCCAAACACCTATAATCACAGTAAATAACACCTTTAAGTGGAAATTTTTATGTATTGATAAACTTCTTCCTACAACACACTATATATAGATATATACTCTACACAAGAATTAAATGTAAAAAAAGGAAAACAAACAAAACATTGAATTGGCAATGAACAACAAATTTATTGATGATATAAATCTGAATTTATGATCCATTTAATTTGTGAAATGACAAAGCAGAAGTTCTAATTATAATAATAATTCTTCTGTTTGTTCAAGTAACATCATATTTCAAATGCATACAGCCTCCATAATATCAATGTATATAAAAAGGGTTTATTTAACTGAAAAGGGGTGAATAGACTGCATCTCTGTCTTCTCTCATAGTTTAGGTAGAATAGAATATGTTAAACGTGCCGGGGTTGACAGCTGCCTGGCACCCAATAGAAAAGACCAAGATAACTCATTTAAATAGTGTGTAAATGGTTGCCTCGCTATCTCCAGATCTCCAGCCAGTTATTGTAGATTTAAGTAGTTAGTTTCCTTTTTGCTGAAGAGATCTTCCGCTATTGTTTGTTGCCTAAACAAGTATGTGAACATATTTTTTGTCTTACTGTTATGTCAATAGTAACTACTGAGGAACAGATGTTCAAACCTAAATAATAATTCAATCCTGAAGTCATTTGGCGAAAAAAAGATGCTTGTTGACGTTAAAAGTTGGGACTTATTATCTGGAAAAAAATCAGAGCGCTGTCTGATGCCTTACTATGTCTTCATCCAAGCTTGATAATAATACAGTTAAAGAAATCTGTTACATGCTTCTTTAAACGGAGGTATCAGAACAATTACAACTTGCTGCTGCAGCATTTTTGGTTTGTTCCAAACAAAGTCTTCAGGTCTAACCCATGTCCACCTTTCACCGGTTAATCCTGTTTGGGTCCTCTTCTCAAAACATGGATCATGACAATCAAACATCTTCCTGACACAGTTTACTATTGGTGGAGAAAGTAAGCCACTCTCTGATGCACGAGGATAATAAAGTATGGAGCAGATTCTTGTGAATCAGAGAGTAATGGTAAAGCTACACTCCTATTGAAAGGTGATGCTAATGACTTTGGACCAAGCAACCATATGTGGTAGCCTGGGTGCCAGCCGAACTTAGTCCCGCCCACAACATGTGAGGTCTGGAAGTTTGGTCTGGCGTTGCTCCGTTGAGGAGCAATTATGCCCGAACAAGAACTGTTCGGACCAATCAAACCGGGCTTACGATGATGGACAGGTGAGCAACAGTAACGTAATCAACCCCGTCACCAAAGAGCGGTTGAATTTGCGCTGTTGCTCTGATTGGTTATAGGTTTATCCAATTGAGTGCAGAGTTATTTTTTTTCCAGGTTCGGTTACAGAGGATACATGGAAAACTAGGCTCAACTGCCAGTTAATAAATTTAAGATTTAAAATGCAAGATTCAAGACTTTTATTTGTTGTTGGACTGTCTCCTGTGCAACGGAATTTGCCAGCAGGGCCACCTAGGTACAATGTTAACAGATACAACAAAAACAGGTAAAAACATGTAAATGGGATAATAAATAAAGGGAAAGTTAAATAAAAACGGCAGCATGATTGTTAAACAAAACAGTATCACATTCACACACACACATGCACACACATACGCATGGACACACACTTGCAAACAAAGCAGAATGACTGCGAATGCAAAGTCAGACTGTGGTCTGCTTCATTTAAAGTTCTGACTTACCTAAGGGTAAAAAACTATTCCTGTCTGTTGGTTTTACTGTTGAGGGATCTGAACCTCTTCCCTGAGGGAAACATGGTGAACAGGTGATGGTTTAGATGAATATGGTCTTTCATGATCGTCCTGGTCCTGGTGAGGTGCCTGGAGCTGGCGATGGAGTCCATGGGGGGAGTGGACAGCCGACCCCCCTCTCTGCAGCTCTGGTGACCCTCTGTAATCTTCTATCGGCCACTGAACAGCCAGCGTACCACACAGGGATGGCTTGCATGATGAAACAGCACTCAGTTGGTGTTAATGATTTTTTAATTATCCTTTGATGTTTTCATGGATCTCCACGAGGCTTTATTGTTGAATTGCTGTCATATTGTAATTTTAAGTATGATCGATGTTGGCGTTGATTGCACCTGCTGTGATGATCTGAAAATAGTTCACATCAATCAAATAATAACTTTTACTTTCCAACATTATGTTGCATGTGAACCCATTCACACAGAACAGTTGTGTTTACAGTAAAGCTCTGTGGAAGACAGAAGAAAGCTTGTGGGCATCCCCATATTTCTGGGAGTGTATGCAAAATGTAAAAAATCCCTTTACAGGAGTGAATTATTACTTTAATGGCTTCATCAATCTATTAAATGTGACAGTATTAAGTCATTTAATCATAGATCACTTTAATCTTGAAATTCCCGATACCTGCAATCAGTCATTCCTAAGAGAGAGACAGACAAGAAGCAGATGAAAATTAGATACATCAAATGAGACACATAAGAAGAATCATTATAGAGCCACATTTTTGTCAAAACAACACATGACAGTATACTTTTAATTCATATGCTTATAAGGACAAGCCGGGTTATGAAAAACATCCAACTCGGAGTTGTATCACTTTTGAAAGGAACATTTTGCTTTCATTGTGTGCCCATCTTAATCTGTCGTACAGAAGTAGAGGCTATTAAGCTCAAACACACTCCTGAACATTAAGCATAGTTTTTCTCACTCATTTGCCCCAGTGACAAAACACAGATGAAAGACAAAAACAATCTGGGCCAACGATTATTTTATGATCCGTATGATCCCTCTGATAGGAAGATCACATGTCAAAATAACACCCACTGCCATTGCATGTGCCGATTCTTTAAAGGATCATGGGGCAGGATGAAGAAACAAAAATCGTAAGCAATGCGGCCGGCGCTGCGAGTATCTGCAGCCACTGGCACGGGGGCATGCACAAACTCTTCACAGCGACCTACCTACGTTAGGTCCCTCCGACTCATCGGTGAGCTGATATCATTTTCATATTAAGCTCTAAATACGACCGATTATGTTTCTTATCTGGTCACTAGGAAATGAACCATGTTAATATCTATTTTCAGTCCAAGATCTAGTTACAGCAGCCTCCATTCCTCGATTGCGCATCTAAAATATTTTCGAGGTGCCTGCCCGACTTTTATCATATTTTGCTTTTGACTCACAAGATACCGCTGATCAAACATGCTTCTTCTTTGTGACACTTTTTAGTGGGCTTTGAGTGGTTCTTGGTCATTTGCCGGTACAGGAAGAATCCATTCCCACAGTTGAATCAACCGCTACCATCTTCGCCCTGTTTTAAAGCTGTCGAGAACGTCCAAGCAGTGTCGATTGACGTCACATCTGTAGGACAGCGTTGGAAGTTCTGTCCCGAACTGCAAAACATTCAGCACGCAGCCTGTTCAAGAAAATGGAACTATATGTGGGTGGACTCATTCTTTTCGGTTTATAACGCTCCATCACCCAACAGCTTAAAAAACTGGAGATGTGTGTTTATTTTTTAAAGAATCCTGTCCCATACTCTTTTAATGTAAGCACCGTTGCATTCAGACACAAGAGTGACATATCTGTAACTGTCAAATGAATGGAAGGGATTGTGGGTTTGAAAGTGGCTTTTAATGGATTTTAATGAGGTAAACAATGCATGTGTACATACATAAGGACAACTTCCACTTTCAGCCCTGATGCCAGCCCGTACAAACTGAAATATTGTCAATGTGGACAGAAATATATCAACAGGGACCTGTCTGAATGACACTCTGAGCTGGAATATTTGGGAAGCAAGGGGCTCGCTGCCTTTTAGGATCACTAAGTGGGTCAGAGCAATCATGCCAAGCTAAATATTCACAAATTGACTATTTTTTGGCATTGTTGAGATAAGATAATAATTTTTATGCAAGGTTCCACTGATTCTTACATTTTTGTTGGAATGAAAGGTAAAGATAATCATAATGTGGATCAACATGAATTTCTGCACGCGTCTCTCTTTTTTTTTTCCCAATAGTAATCTTTATTGACAATTGTTCATTACAAAACAGACAGTACCACACGTGTCTTTTCCTGGCATACTTTCAAATTCTACTCTCCCTTGCTTGTAAACCTCAACTCTCCATTAATTGCAAAGAAACCAATTGTTGCTGACGAAGAATCAACAGGTGGACCAAAATGACATGATCCATGCTGTCGGTGGGTATAGTTAGCTGTGTAAACAGGAAGTGGTAGCCTATAAACACTGAAGTTAGCATACCACCACCAGCTTAACTCGAGTTACTTCAGCGCTTTTTACCTGCGTCACATAGGTTTTGGGTTTGTGCCCCATTGACAAAACCTCATCTAACCGGGGAGAGTCTTCGGACCCCTGTGGCGACGATCTAGATTTGCCAGTCTAGTTTGTTTGAAGAAAACCCGTGAAACTGCGCCTTTAAACTCAGCTGAACTGGGTCATATAACAAAACAATGATACATAACAAACACAGCACCAAATCTACAATAGAAAAAGAAAATATTTAAGGTGTTTTAAAAGTTCAAAGTCCAGTCAAAGTTCAGAGCTCAACCTGATTGAGACAAGGTGACAAACTTATTCCCTCAAAATAAATTGATTATAGGAACAATGAAAACGGTATGAGCTAAATTTCCTCCACAACAGTGTTACAGACGGTGTCCTCACAGTAAAATGTGATGTTATTTTTCTGCCAAAGGTGATTTAAAAAGCTGTTGAATCATGGAAGGTCCTCAGTAAAGGGTTGTTGCCTCCATGTGGGTTTTAAGTGTCCTTCTCCGCCAGTATTGATTGGAAAGTTCAGTCTGTCAATATAAAATGGATGAGGATGAAAAAACAGGATATTTCTCAGTTAATACAAGGATCAATATTGATTTGATGCTGTGTGGTGATGCTATTCAAATTAATAAGCAAACAAAAATTTCTAATACTGCCCCTTTTATTAGAATGTGTTTCCATGTAAAGATTTTACTGTATTGCATCCTAAACACACACAACAGCCTTTTCTCCCTGAAAATACAATTGCAGTGGACAAGATGAATCAGCATTGTAAACATCCGTGTGGCTCCACCATATTTACACAGATGAGGGCACAAGCAGTTAATGAAGTCTGTGCAGGGTGGAGGTGAAAATATTGCAGAGAAAAGTAAATAAATCCTCATAGGGTAGACTTTCAGTGAAGGCCGGCACCGAGGTGACGCATTGCTATGCACGGAGCACCCTTTGGTTTTTAATTAACTGAAGCTGCATTGGAACGCACCGTGCATTCAAACCCTGGCCGAACAGAATCCCTTCCTCGCCCCCCCTTAACAGGCCAAGACTGATGCAATTCGTGTAATTTTATGATCCACTGAAGGCAATTACTGGACCTGTCAGTGTTTTTGGGCGTCTTTTGTCTATGATATATGCGCTGTGGAGACTCAGTCCCTGATAGACTGTTTATCTGCTCCATCTCTGCCACACAAAAAGCACACTCGCTAGCTTAGGCTTAA
>JAPMNP010724669.1:0-12693 GCA_029874935.1 Atherina boyeri
GCGAGGAACGTGCTGAGTCAGTACTAGCATAATTACGGTTGAGCGTGACAGTTGGTTTTCAGTGCAGCCAGACTGGAGCACGTGACAAAGGCGGAGAGAACGCCAGAGAGGGAGGGAGAGACAGACAAGTAGCGCGACTGGCCAGACTCTCTCCGTGCGGATGAAACACCGGTCACCTTCAGTACAGCATCACGGGAAACTACCCCGTGTCGGTGTTCCCGCTGCGGCTGCCTCCACCTTTCCGCAAGACGGAATGGAGGATAAACCACCGTCAGTTTCGCGGGAACTCACCCAAAACCCCCTGAAGAAGATATGGATGCCGTGCAAAAATGGCCTTCCCGAAAAACACATTTCTCAAAGAAAAGGTGCGTATGACGACGCTGCGACTGCTCGTTTATGTGACTGTTTCATGCGTTTTCCTGGAAGTAAAATTTAGAATGAAAAAAAGGGGAAAAAACATACATAGGTTTGTTTGTGAAAACTCAGCCAACCTGTCGAGTAACCTGAATAAATAACCCCTTGTTAATCCGTATTAATGTTCGTTTGTTTTTTTGTGCTAGCTTATGGTTACTGTAGTTTAAACCGCGGGGAGCCAAATTCGCAGAGTTCAGATGTCTTGCTGCTGCAACCATCTGCTTCACTCAGTTATGTAAGCACACACACACCGGCATGTTCACTGCAGATGAAGTCAGCTCGCATCGAGGAGAAAAGACTGGTAGCAGGGATGCCCATCATTGATACTTTGTGCCAAGTCCAAGCAGGAATTGTATCCCTGCGGTCATGTGAATGATTTGCCGTTTGGATGCTTTGCTGCATTTTATTTACGATCACATGGGTCACCTGTCTCCGACACACAGTAACCTGACTCTTAGGATTTTCACCCCCAGCGTTTAAACTTACCAGCATATGGTATGAAGTCTGTTGGGGTGGAGTAACACTGAAAAGGTTTGGCTGCAAACAAAAGAAATAATACGCATTACTGTCTTTGAACGTAAACAAATGCACAAACCATGACATCAATGGTGCTCTCTGACCGATATATTTGTACATGTTGTAATAAGTCTGTCAGCTTTTCTATCTGTATTAAAGAAAACTACCATTTAAAAAAAAAAAAACATCCTGGACCTTATTTAGCATTTGTAGCATCTTCTTCTGTGGTTTCCTGAAACTTTAGTAAGAGTCCTTATGTTTTCCTGAAACCACTGAAGAAGAAGAATCTTAATAAAGATTTTGAAAAGCCCCGGATGACAACAAAGCCGCTCTGAAGACACATACGGATTGTACAGCAACTAATAACTAAACACTTTGAAATGAAGGCATTTTGTGGCAGATAATATCTTATTTAAAGGCTGAAACGCGTTGCCCAATCACTTCCATTGAATGGATATATACACCAGATGGATCTAAATATCCCCAGATAGACTTCAAGTACCTCCAAAATTGTCCGGGTGAGTTCATGAACGTATTTCATGCTATAAATAAGGTCCAGGATAAAAGAAAAACAGTATTTTTCCTTTAAAGAGTAAAAATGCAGCGTTTCACAACTACTCTGACACATCCCTAAACCACAGTGACCTCTGCCCCTCAATCTGCTCTGATAAGGACAATCTGGTTCTAAAATTAAATCTTTTATCTCAGTTATGTGTTGTGCAAGGCAGAAATTAAGAAATTTAGAGATTTCGTAATTTCTTATATCAGTGAATATGATTATTGAAAAACCTACATTTATGATCGAGCAGTTACATGGTTAAAAACGAAGTCTAGCAGCATAACATTTGATCAATACATGGTTACGGTTGTCTCATCTTCTTTCCATTCCAGTATGTATGACCAACTGTCCCACCCTGATTGTGACTGTGGGCCTTCCTGCAAGAGGAAAGACTTACATTTCCAAGAAGCTGACCCGCTATCTCAACTGGATTGGAGTGCCCACCAGAGGTGAGACTCCTGAGAATGGTTTCTGAAAAGAGATTAATAGACTTCAGGGAAACAGGTTGCAGCTGCACAATCAATAAAGTGAAAAGAGAAACACATTAATTAAAGTGTGGTCTAATTTTAAATTTCAGTTGTTTTTTTAACCTGCAGAGTTCAATGTGGGGCAATACAGAAGAGACTTTGTGAAAATCTACAAGTCCTTTGAGTTCTTCCGTCCAGATAACGAGGAGGGGTTAAAGATCAGAAGGTATGAGTGACTTTTGGCACCATTAAAATTTATTTACACGAAAAGGAAAACAGCCATGTGATGTTTACAGCTGGGTTTTTTAATTAACTTTGCAGGCAGTGTGCTTCAGCAGCACTGAATGATGTGCGACAGTACCTCACAGACGGAGGCCAAGTTGCTGTAAGATAAAGGTTTTATTGGCACAGATGGTTTATTTAAAATTTAGTTTATAAATCTAAATGTGTTGTCTGTTGTTGCTCTGTGTTAAATAGGTGTTTGATGCAACAAATACCACCAGAGAAAGAAGGAACACCATCATCCAGTTTGCAGAACAGAATGGCTTCAAGGTAACTCAATGAGTCACAGTATTGGATGAGGATACTTTGTTGTGGAGGGCCAGACTGACCCCGCGTTGTGTCCCTCTTTTCTCAGGTTTTCTTTGTAGAGTCTGTGTGTGAAGATCCAGATGTCATACAGGAAAATATAGTGGTGAGTGACTGTGTTTGTCAGATTATTGTCTCAGGAGGAGCTGAACTCTCACCAGTGTTGTGTTGTGCTCACGTCTGCTGGTGCCGTGTTTAGCAAGTGAAGTTGTGCAGCCCCGACTACACGAACTGTAACACAGAAGAAGCAGTGGAAGATTTTATGAAGAGGATCAAGTGTTATGAAAACTCTTATGAGCCGCTGGATGAGGTTCAGGACAGGTGAGGTAGCAGTGTTTGTGATCGGGGTGTTAAATCTGATCTGATTATGGGAGAGGTTATCAAATTATGTCCTAACATGTTTGTCACCTCTCCTTAGAGATCTCTCCTACATCAAAATCATGGATGTAGGTCAGCGGTACTTGGTCAACCGAGTGTTGGACCACATCCAGAGCCGGATCGTCTACTACCTCATGAACATCCATATCACACCGCGTTCAATTTACTTGTGTCGCCATGGAGAAAGTGAGCTAAATGTCAAGGGGCGAATCGGGGGAGATTCTGGTCTCACGCCAAGGGGCAAAGAGGTACAAGCTTAAGAATATGGATGTGTTTTCAGAATTAAAAAAAAAAAAGAAAAATAACCACCATCTTTATCCTGTGTGCAGTTTGGAAAGAAGCTGAACCAGTTCATCGAGACGCAGAACATTAGTGAACTGAAGGTGTGGACTAGTCAGATGAAGAGAACCATCCAGACAGCAGAGGCTCTCAATGTGCCCTATGAACAGTGGAAGGTCCTCAATGAGATTGATGCTGTAAGGATGCTCTGTTAGCTTTCAGACACCTGAGTTTATAGTTTCTCTGTCCAATATTATCAGAGTTTAACCTGTCAATGTGATGATATTTTAAGGGTGTCTGTGAAGAGATGATGTACGAGGAGATCCAGGGACATTATCCTCCGGAGTTTGCCCTGAGGGACCAGGACAAATACCGCTATCGGTACCCAAAAGGAGAGGTCAGTGGCAAAATGTTGTCATTAAGCTTGTTTTCATGTGTAACAAAAAATCATTACCTGATTTCTGTGACGATCAAGTGATCATGTAGACCAGGGATCATCAACAATGATGACTGGACTGAAAAGTACGCATTTATCATGCCAACCTTCCGAAATGTGTCACCAGTATGCCTAATTTGCAGCGAAACTGTCGCTGTTGCAAAAGAGTACAATATGCGCCGTAACAAAAATGCTAAGTAAGGGCATGAGGAAAAGTTCTGTGTTATTTTTCTTGTTTTTTTTTTTTAAACAAAAAAAAAAAAATGTGAAGCCGGATCGATCGGCTCGGCGGGCCTAATACGGCTCGCGGGCCGCCAGTTGATGATCAGTGATGTAGACCAATCTTCAAGAGCTGCAACGTTTAGATGCATCTCTTCTCCAACACACCTGAATCAAAGAAATGGCTCGTCACCGGGCCTCTGCAGAGCTGAATGACATGCGCATGAGGGAATTGAGCCATTTGATTCAGGTGTGTTGGAGAAGTTGTGCATCTAAAAGCTGTATGCTCTCGAGGACTGGACTTGGGCACCACTGATGAAGACAGTATAATCAAATGTTTTTTATCAGATAATAGCAGTTATCTGGCTGAGAAATTACATTGTCACACCAATACTCTTTAATACAGACATCTTTGTGTATGTAGACCTATATATTTGATTTATTTTGTCTTTTTACATCTGCGCATATAGAAAAACAAGGCGTCGCTTCTATCTTTTCAGCATCCTCCATTAAAAGACTTAAGCGGTGCCGTCACAATGTGAGCAGAACACAAAATAAAAACACGATGGCGTGCAGCAGCAAGAAGTCGGAGTATAAACGAAGTAGCTACAGAATTCACACGTATTCACATTTTGCAGCTTATTAGCTCCCACATTGACAGCTAGCACTAAGACCATGGGCGCCACCGCCATGTTCACCAAACGCTGTATGTTTTGAAAATAAAAGGAAGTAACATCACTATGTATGTGCTCCAAAAGAAATCTGTTGACTGGAAAATGAAGATGAGGATTTTTCCAATCTCACATTTCTGAAGTGTATCATCATTACAATAATCTGATTACTCCCATCATAGGACTTTGATGGTCATGTAAATGGACTCATTATGTCTTGTGTAAAGATGAGTTGATGGATGTCACTACTTCAAATGTTATTGTGGAAAACTCATCTCGGTTTCAGGTTTGGAATTTTAAGTTGTTTTTGTTTGTTATTCTTTTCACATGTCCACTAAAACACCATCAAAGAAAATCCAGATGGCTGCTCACCACTTACATTATGCTAACGAGACTGCTTGCATGATCAGCTTCTCAGTCAGATTTGAGTAAACACACAGACGTCACGTCACATTACTTTTTATGCGTTTGTGTGTGTTGTAAGTATAAGGTCAGGTTGTTTACCATGGGCCTGAATGCCTGCTGGTGTGCTCTCCCTTTTTGTTCATCCCATTACCTCTCCATTTAATTTCACACAGGAAGATGGATTTAGGCATTTATCGGCTGCCCAGTCAGCCGGCGCTGATGTTACCCCTCAGGGCATGTAGTTAACGTCTAGAAAGCCTTTATAGATTTTTCTATTTGCTAAAGTATCTGTCTAATTACCTGTGCTTTATTTTCTTGGTATGACAAAGGTAGCACTCTGCTTTCCATTTGTTTGATAAGTATTTTTTTTCTCATTTCTCTTTGCAATTAGTCCTATGAGGACCTGGTGCAGCGTTTGGAGCCAGTCATCATGGAGCTGGAGAGGCAAGAGAACGTGCTGGTTATCTGCCACCAAGCTGTCATGCGCTGTCTGTTGGCCTACTTTTTGGACAAGACAGCAGGTCAGTGCTTTAAGGGAAGATCAGGAAGCCTGTGGAGCAGCAGCTGTATGTTTATTATTCCAGTTTAATCTGTACCTGCATTGATAGTTTTATAGATAATAAACTGTAATCACTTTGGTCAATATTTATAGAATAACCTTTATCTGAAACATGGTATTAAAGTTAGGGTCTGGGATTCGCAAAACAGCTGGCAGATTTTGAAAATAAACAACTCAAATGGTCTTACCCTCTTGCCTCCAACGCTAACCCTGACTCCACCCATTTGAAGAACAATCGTGCGAGGGGAATGAGGGGGAGGGACGACTGTTTGATTGACAAATTGACAAAATTTACAAATTTACTGTCCAATGCTTTTAGGTGGTCTTGGAAATAATTGTCTGGAGTTTTTCAAGCCCTGTCCGTTCCACAGATGATTAATTTGTTTAATTTCTATGTCAGTGCTTCCAACTTAGTGGATGTAAATGGGTTAGGAATAGGATTTCAAATGATTTTGCAAAAATGGCCAAAAAGGAGAATCCCAGACCCTACCTTTAAGTAATTTCTCAGGGCAGAGTGGAGGAGAGTTTTTCTGAGTATTTTTGATAAAGTATTATACTTATTTTGATTAATGCACAATGAGTTTTTAGTGCAGGGGTCTGCAACCTTTACAACCCAAAGAGCCAGTTTTGCCCTCAACCCAGTTAAATTAAACTCCTTTCAAGCCGCAAATGTTCCATGACCATTAGACATAAGACAGAAAAAAAAGACAACTCATAATTTTTGATAACTATCTACAATAGGAAATCTTTTGTCATTTTTGAAGAGCAACAATGGGGTTCTAGAATTTTTTATTTTTAAAAAAAAAAAAGCTTTTGCACAAGAGGATAAATAGAAAATTGACAAGGAAAACATCTTTGAAAAATATTACTGATACTTTAAGTAACATCATGTGGTGAAAATTCAATGCAACTATTCCATTAAAAAAAAGCCAAAACCTGCATTTATTATTCAGAATCAGAATTAGAATTACTTTATTAATTACCAAGGGGAAATTATTTTTGTTACAGTTCAGAGTTTAATAGTTTGACGCTGACAGGAAGGAATGATTTCCTGTGTCTCTCAGTGGTGCATTGTGGGAGTAGGAGTCATTGCTAAAAGATTATTGTCTCTATATTTACAAACATTAGTTGGTTCTTTATCATTTCTAGCTGATGTTAATGGAAGCCATTGTGGAAGGTCCAAAGAGCCATTTGGGGCTCCAGACCCCTGGTTTAGTGTAAAGCTAGGACATGTCTTCATTAAGTTAAATATTCTTGATAAAAAATTAGTAAATGTTCACAGAGGTTCATGTTATTGAGTGGGATCTTGTCCAAGCTGTTTGTTGGTTTCACAGTGTGCTGTATTTGTGTTCACAGAGGAGTTGCCGTACCTAAAGTGCCCCCTGCACACCGTGCTGAAGTTAACACCAGTGGCCTATGGTAAGGCAGCTCTTTTATCATGTTTCATGTGTAAAATAACTCTATAACTACTTGAAAATAAAAACAACTCTCTACATGAACAAGCTAAACAAACATGTCTTAACAGGCTGTAAAGTGGAGTCCATCAGCCTAAACGTGGACGCAGTCAACACGCACAGAGAAAAACCAGAGGTAGGTATCACACACACATCATGGCACAACTGATTCACCTCTTTGATGGCAAGAGGGTTCAGGAAGGGGTTGGTAGTGATAGTTTCATGTGCTGAACATAGTTTCACTGTAGCTTTCAAACAGAATGTACACTGTTCTGGAGTCTGGTCTTTAAAGTACTATTTTAGGTTCACAGAGGCAACGATTAATGTTAGTACTTTAAAATATTCCACATTTTCACCTTCATGCCTTTCAGTGATTTTTTGTTTTTGTTTTTAGACATGCTATTGTAAAAAGCATCTAATTCTGTCCACAGTCTTAAAATGGTGAATATGTGAGCTCTTGATCAATAATCTAATCTGAGAGGTTCAGAAAATCATCAATTACCAATTAAGCCTCTTTGTGGGACCTCTGTTTTTATTGTTATAGCATGAATGGTAAATTATATCGGTTCAATACATTTCTGTAAGTGAACCTTCTGCCATGTGAAAAAACTTTAAAAATAGAAGGTTTTTCAAGTTTTAATTCTGTGTTCAGGTGCTTTCATGTCTCCCCTGTGTTTTGATTCCTCCTCCTCTTTGTTTCTCATCGAACAGAACGTAGAAGTGACACGGATGTCAAAAGATGCTTTGCTTACTGTACCAGCTCACCAATGAGGCAGTTCCCCCTCTCCAACACCCCAACTCCTCCCGCTCCCCCTTTTTAATCTTCATTACGCACAATGAGCCCTTCAGATGCACAATCTACATCCAAATTCTTTATCTCTCTACTGTTCTTGTCTGTTTTTGTTTTTCTCCCACTTATCTTAAGACATGATGATGGTAGTAACTGACTGGAATCCAGTTTTTTAATTTCAATTATCAATCCTGTCACGGATCTTGTCGTGCACGTTCTCCCATTTTTGGAGAATGAATGAGAAGCGAATGAGGGTCTTTTTGAACCGACGATGCACTCCCGACTGTGAAGCAGTGAAACTCCAGCACCTTATCCATTGAAGCAATAATTAACTGTAGCTAATATTATTTTTATGGTCTGCAAAAAGTGATTTTGAATGAACTTTTACCAGTGTCTCACTGCTTTGTGTTTTTGCTGGTAGAAGTCAGGAAACTCTAATCTTAGTTTTACATCACTGTACAACAGAGCCAAGTTGTGCTTTTTTCTGTTTTGCACATGAAAATAAACTGTGTTGTTTCTGAGGATGTGTAATATTTTGATGGTAATACTGGAAGGTACAGATAAACATTGTTGATTATTTGTAAACAATGTAAAAGATTTACAGTATCTTCATATCAGTGATCAGAATTAAGAAGAACCTATTTCTGTTTACTGTTTCTAAATAAACTACACTCTACCATTTCATGGATCCTTACCACATGCATTTTGTGATTCATTTTAGAAATTTTGGCATTAAAGCAGCTTTACTGTTTCAAGATGATGGAAACATAATATATCTTCCTTCCCTATGCTGCTTGGAGTTTGGAAAAGGCTTGCCATGTGCTTCTTATCAATACGATCAGATTAAATGGTCATGGCTGTGCCCTTCTTGCTTTATTCTGCTGTGCAAGCTGAAGACTCAGATATTTCCCGTTCATTCATATGCAAAGATCCCACTGGTCTGAATAACAGAGCGCTGCCATTCATCAGCCTAAACAAAACGCTAACTGTGCCTGGCACAGATTCCCGTCTGCTTTGAGTAAAAGTTACTACAATGTGTATCCCTGTTATAATCTTGACACTTGGCTTTAAAGTGTAAATAATTTTTTTTGGAAATGACATAAAAATAAAGAAAAACTTACAAAAACCCAGTGTTATAAACTCTAAGCAGCTAAGTGCATTTCAGATTAATCAGACTTCCACAAGGCAGTATGATGGTAGACTGACTGCCAGTTATCAGATGAGTTTCATATTTATTTTAAATTGAAACATATCGGCTCTGTACTGAAGGCTCCTCTGGCCAACTTTAATGGCAGAGCAAACTAAAAACATGCACTAACAAGACTGGTGATTCCCTTGGCTGCAGTGTTTAATTGTAAATAAATCTCATTTTGAAAGCTTCATTATCTCCCTATAAATGCAGATGCACATGTATGCATGCACAAGACATCTGACAGCTGCGCTCCTCCTTCCAGAATGTGAATATCCATCGTACAACTGAAGATGCCCTGCAGACCGTCCCTCCTCACCTCTGATCTCGTTGTTGGAGCCCAGTGACCCCTGAAGTTGGACCTCTCACCCTCTATCTCCCTCCTGTGGATTTCTCACCTCTTTAGTAGTCTTACTGCACCAGTGTCCATGTGGATGAAGAGCCTCCTCTTCCACCGCTGCCATGTTAACATCTTTTTATGTAACCTGCTTGTCCATCTTTTCTAAATGATTTCAGAGTTTGATCAGAACATAAGGGTCTGGGCTACAGTTTTGCACAGTGAGAGGTTTAAACACAGATTCTTGTCTATTTAAAAAAAATATATTCACTGTGTCGATATGGTGCAGCACTAAAACAATGAAAGCTACTCTTAAGCGTAAAACTGGGTTTAATCATAAAATTGTGATTTTTCTCCAACATGTTTGACATGGTACTGTATTGTGCAATCATTATTTCACGTAACAGTGTCTTCAGTAATAATGTGCAATTTGTGGGTTTTTAACCTACATAAATCACAAAGTTCACCATCTGTGATGACTAAACGAGCAAGTGAATGCAAACTTTTTTTTCTTTTTTTTTAAATGGTAAATGGTCACTAAAATTTTATACAGTTGCTTCTCTAGCTTCTGTATAATACGTGGTGAACTGTATATATTTGTCTCGGTTATAAAACAAAAAAGGGAATCTAAATATAGACTAAATTTTTTGTGAAGCAATAAGTTCGCATTAGAAACGCAGAAAAACAAAAAAGGAATATTAGCTCAATTTTGATTGTGCTTCTTGTGACTAGACAATGTATGTTCCAGCTCCCATGATAATAAAGATATTTTTTTAAACCAACCAGTCATTACAATGATGTTTCTTGGATTGAATCTGCCAGTTTTTCCAATAATTTGGTTGTGAATGGGGAGAAAAAAAAAAAAAAAGTCAGAAAAAGTTCAGTATAGTCAACACACTTTCACACTAGCCTTTGCACAAGGTCATTTATGGGACCTAAAAAAGAAAAGTTTTAGCCTGATTATTTCATGCATGCGAGCATTGACCCATCGCATTTCAATTACTGATATACCCGAAATACTTTAATATGGAATTAGAAACTTCCAGCTGCAGATGAATGATTGAAGAGTGCATGTTTTGATGAGCCCGTTTCCACACAGCATTCCCAAAAATGGAGTGCAATCTAACCTTGCTTGTACTGTAAATCCTAAAAGCATGCAATATTATTCAGTAAAAAAATACTTTGTGTTAAGGCAAAAGTTTCCAAATGAATCATTCAGGCTAAGCTTTAAATGTGAACACATCGTTCACACTGTCTGCAGCACTTCCTCTTCCTCAAATGAACTGCATGTGAAGTGAGATATGATCTAAGCACTGCCTAAAATCAACTTCCTCAGAAAGAGAGCGGATCCATTTATAGGTGCAGCAGCACATAAAAAAAACACCATTTATGGTTTGTGTTTTAACTCTCGACACACAAGTATAAACAACTGACTTTTATTCTCTTTCATTATTTTCTTACATGTTTTTTTTTTGTGGCGTCTCTGCAGACCGAGCTTGATCCATGTGATATAATGCCACACAGATTTCTTCCTCATACATGTATGTCCTGGATAGATACATTTTGGAGACAAATTTGAAAAACAGCGACAGAACATACAAACTCACGTACACAAAATACAAAAAACCTGCCCGTTTTATTTGCACCACCGCGTCTTCAGCTCCCCTGTATTCATGGATATCAACTTGATTAATACTTTTAAGGACCCGCCTTTGTTTGGGTATTTGTTCAGAGAGGCTGAGAATGAAACTGGTAAATATCTCATTATATACAGGAATTGATATTCGAGAATACAGGGAAATACTTGAGACGGCCGCAGAAGCGTGTCACATTGGTCACGTCCCTCCTTTCTCCTTGCTGATTGGCTGTTTCCTCCTTTAGTTTTCCACTCACGCTGATTGGCCCTTAAGAGTTTTCCCGAGGCTTTTACGAGACCAAGGACAATGCTGTCATCAGAACTGAAAAGGAGAGGATCTAATAAGTTTCAGATTAGCATAGAACAAGATCCAAGTTTGAGCAGAATCTGTGCTTACGTTTTTGAGGAATTCTTCAGCAACGATACGAGCCCTGGCGTTAACAGACAGTTTCATCTCGCTGATCTCCTTGTCGATCTCCTCCATGAAGTGGATGACGAAGTCCACCAGCTTGTGTTTGTACATCTGCTCCGTGTGGAAATTTGTAATCAAGAAGCTAATATCATAACCCTGTAGAAACACACGAAACAAGTCACCAAATAAAAAGGTTAGAATATCAGACATGTTAGAGCATTACTTTCCATCAAGAGCACTGAGATCAGCAGCTCAGATCTTAAAATGCATCTTTACTCCTTGGCGTTTAGTACAGTATGAGAATTGGCTGGTCCGTTAAGTCTTTTGATGGGTTTTTAACCTCCTAATTTATTTTAATGTATCAGTCTTTTAATTTCTTTTAGTCTTTAAAATTACTTTCAATGAAATTTTGCCTTCCTGATTCCTGAATTGTATCTTAATCTTTTTATTTATTTTAGTATATTTTAATCTTTTATTTGCTTTCAGTGTATTTTAGTCTTTTCATTTCCTGTTTTCAAATTTCTTTAGTATATTTCAGACCATGTATCTTGTCTCCCAAGTCTTTCAATGTCCTTTTGGAGGACAGAAATTCTGTCTTTATGTCTCTATGTGTCCAATCAAGTCATATATGTACAGTACATTGGCAGCCATGTGTTTATATAATGTGTGATATAATCAGAGTGTTGGATGTTACCAAGTCAATCTTATTCAAAAGGAATTCATATTATGACACTTTGATGTTTGCATGCCATTTCCAGAATACTTGTGCATCAACAGCCTTTTAAAAGATTTAAAAGATCACATTGTTCCTCATTTGCTGATTGATTCCTCTTCTGTCACTCACTGGTTTAATTGTACCATAAAACCTCTCAGATCACCACTCCCCAAAACTCTGATCTTTACCTCGACTGGTTTCCTCCTCAGAATGAAGAAGTTCTCAGCTCTCATCATCATGAAGCGCATGAACTTGTGGCAAAGGATCTTCTCGATCTCGTCAGCCTAAAGTTGATCACAGCAGAAAGTTTTTTTTTTTAGTTGTTGGTTTTTTGTACATTAAAAAAAAAACGGTGCAAATGAAAAATCATATAGAAAAAGAAAATGATTTATCATGGTGGATTTAATAACCTGCTTGACAGCAATGCTGACTCTGACAGAGTTAATGGACCCCTCAATGAGAACCTTCTCCTTGTCATTACGGCTGATCACCACTGGCTGAAGAAGCAGCTCCTTACTGCTCCTGTGAGCACATCAACAACAGACTCTCTCAGTTTTAAAACACAGAATCAAGCATAAAACCCCTGAAGGGTCAAAGTAATTCCAAGCTTAGCATGGTATTGGGAAGACACCTGCAAACAGGCTGCAGCAAGCCCCTTCCAGCCAAAAT
>JAPMNP010724672.1:249-11620 GCA_029874935.1 Atherina boyeri
TTGCGTCTGTGATCCGGCATCCGTCAAAAATAGACTTGCTGCGTGAAGATAGCGGAGCTCTCCGGATGACCGGATGCGGAACGGACCGGAGCCGCAACGCAACGCAGGCTGTGTACACAACTACATTGATTTACATGCGTTCTAAATGTCAGCGTGTCGCACACGCACCGCAGACGTACCGCAGACGCATCCGGTGTAAATAGCCCTTAAGAAGTTCCAGTGCAAACCATGTGTTTGCTGGTGTTGGGGTACCTCCTTGCCCTGCTGTTTTACATAACATGATGTACAGATTTATGTGCATGGTATCTGAGTCTGAAATGTACCTAATTAATCTTTTGGCTAATACTATACACTAGGGCTATTCAATTCGGTCCTACGAGGGCCGCAGTCATGCAGGTTTTCCATACGACCTTGTTCAAACACACCGGACTGAAATTAAAATGGTCCGACAGCCTACAAAGTTATGCACAATCACTCAGTAATTGGAGACAGGTGTGTTTAGTGCAGGGATGTATGGATATACACAGTTCTGTCAGATTTTTTCCAGGCTGTGGAACCATCAACAAACTTGTCTGTATGTTGATTTGTTTGTATGTTGTTTATTTCTGCTGGGAAGTTGGCCTTTTTAACATGGGAGTCTATGGGGATTGGCTTTGTTTTGGAGCTCCTAGTGGAGGAGGTGGGAACTGCAATTTTTAGCACTTCTGCATAGGCTTCAACTTTCACTGCCGGAAGTTGCCTCTAGGTTAAACCCATTGACTGGTTAAACCCTAAAAATACAGGAAATGATTTTCCTTTCTTCCTTTTGTTCCCGGAACATATATATATATATATATATTGTGAGTAACACAATAATTAAATTTAATATTTAACAAACAAAACAATTTCAATCAAATAAACGACTTTGCTTATAGTGCTTTTATTCAGAGCGCTTTACATGTCACATTTATCCATTCACATACACATTTACACCCGATAGGCACATCGGGAGGCAGTGTGGGGTTCAGTGTCTTGCCCAAGGACACCTCAGCACGTTGCCTGGGGAAGCCTGGAATCGAACTACTGACCTTCTGGTTGATAGACTACTGCTCTTCAACCTGAGCTACAGCTGCCCCAAATGTTTTTGTATTAATACTGGTTTGTGTCTTCTTTAAACCTGGGGTAGTCTGTGTCTGCTGGCCACTTAGCAAAGATGGAGTAACATTGTTACATCAAACATATGGTTATGATCAACTGCTGATGTGATGTGCGACAGTGACAAATGGAGGCAACTCACCCACTTTGTTACACGTGGTGTATTTATACAGACCTCAATAGAATTCACTTAGCATCTAAAATGAAGAGATTACAGCTCAATGTTCAAGCACTGTCACTGTTAGGACATCTCACCATGACAACCCAGAAAATGGAGAATGAAAGATGTAAAAAACACCTTCTAATAGAGGTGGTTATTGTTAAAGGTTGTATTTCCACCCTAATAGGGATGTCTTTCAAATCTCAGCAAGTAGTTTTGTGGGTAGCTGGCCATGACAATGCTGATGGTACAGTATCCTTAAGCTACATAGAGGCCTCGGCTCCGGTCTGTCCTTCAGCATATATATTTTAAGAATGTATATAATTTTATTCAATGGACACTAATTATGGTGCAATGACATTTTAAATGCTCAATCAAAGGTCAAAATTTCTATCCAGGCCCAATATGCAACCTAAATCTGATGGATAAAACTTGCTGGCTCCGCACATATAAAATATAAAACCGTGGCTTTACATGTAAAGGTCAGAATATTTAAGTCAAATTTGCCGCTAGATCCTGCAGCAGGTCTTATTAAACTTGACGAAGTGAGATCAAGTTTAAATCTTTGAAATGAATACAACTACCCAACACTAACAATATTTCAACTGAGATCAAATCTGTATGGCTGAGTTCATAGTCCAAGGTATCATTAAGCATATACCACAAGCCACCAATTAACTTTAATGCGGTGGAAGTTAATAATAGTGAGTGTCATCTATTAAATAGTTTAGTGAGGACATCACTCCCCTCCAACAGCACGAAAAATGTAGAGGATCTCTTACCATGCACCAAGTCATCCTGTATGAGTCAGATGATAATTAATCTTCTTAAGTTTTTAAGTGTCGTTCAGGGTCCTCAGGTAAAATAGGTTGGGAACCACTGCTCTAAACAATCACCAGCTTTTGTCCTTGCTGTGGAGTTACCTACTGGAACCTCACTCAGTTCATTGATGGTCCTTGGGGGTGAAGAAAACACATTTTCTGTAAGAGTAAAAGGAGGCCAAGAGTAAAAGGAGGCCGAAACTAAGGCAAAAGGTAATTATGGAGACACACCATTAAATCGGCACAAACGCTCTCCAGTATTTGCTTTCAATGTTTTTTTTTTGTTTTTTTTTTAGTGAACCGTTAGCTTAGATGTTGACTGACATGGTGTTTCTATTGAAGCCAAATAAAAAATTTTATTTATTTTCTCTGTTCTAAATAATTGCAATATTCAGTGAATAGTTTCTAATGACCTGTTCTTAGGCTACCCCCACCCTCCCTGCACACTGCTCTAGCACTTCTTGACTTTGAACAAAATAAAGAAGGTATGGTAAATAATTATTAGTTAATGAAGCAGTCTTGAGAGCAACAGAGGGTTTATTTTCAAGCCCTCTGGGACAGTCGGACTCCTTTTAAGACTTGTCAGAGTCAGCGTGAGAAAGTGAGCACTACAACCATGTACCTGCACGGGATTAGCACTGTGCAGGTGCAGGTTACGCTTGGTGCAGGTTACCGTTGCCACCTAGTGGACAAAAGCGCATGGTACAACCTTGCAATGACAATTTAATGCGTTATCTCTGGATATATTTGAGGCTTTATAAAATGCTTTTAAAGTTTTTCTCTATAACAGAGGTTATGTCTGTCTGTGTCTGCGCAGAATGGGCTTAATGGGCAATTTATTTTCTCTTTCAATTATCTACTTGGTCAACTTAGTTTGGGCTACATAACATCTGAAATTCTATCAATTATACATGATTCTGGTCATCTGATGACAGATTTATGATTCTGTAAAATGAAATACAATCACATCATTAGTGTAGTGTTTCTGTGTTTTTAAGCCAATACACTCTAGATTTTAACTTGCTATCAATTTATGCTGGGATTTCCAGACTTGCCGTTCAGTTTTTATATTATCATATTATACAGATGATTTAAAAAAAAATGATATGTTCAGTCTTTCATTGTTTTCCTTTTTATAGTGTTTCCATAACTATAAAATTCAAATAACTATTTCTGACAACTGTTCCTTTCTCACATAGACTCTAAGTCAGCTTCTGTTAACTTTGCTTTGTAACAAAGAATGCTCTTTCGTTTTTTTTCCCACCTTCTTTTAATGTTTTTTCTTTTATTAGAAAAACGATTTTCGCTAATAAAACCTAGCTCAGACTCTTTGTTAGATGTTTATTAGCAGGTTTATTCTGACTGCTAAAATGAATGCTAAATTAAATAGTATTTTAAAGGTAAGATGAAACTACAAAAAAGCTCAGCAATGGCTGCACAATAAGCTGCTGCTGGCCTTTTTATCACTCCTCAGTATGTCCCCGGGGTTGTGGTAGCCAGGCACCACAGTTAGGGACAGAAAGAGTTTTGCAGAGGATCATAAACATGGCCCAAAAAAAAAGTTGGTTGCCCCGCTGCCCTCCCTGGATGCTATATTCAGATCCTGTTGTCTCAGCAGAATCCTAACACTGGTGACCTTTCCCACTCCTAACACCACCTGTCTGACCCGCTGCCCCCTGGATGGCACTTCAGGTCAGTCAGGCTCACAAACACTTTCTTCTTCTAGGCTGCAAATAAACACTAATCACATAACAGCTATTCTGTAAAGGCTACATGAAATGGTGGCAAGTGTTCTTAGGAAATGTTAAGATGCATCCTTTCCGAGCAGAGCATGGCACTGTGACAAGAGAGGTTGCTGGTATTACCTAATCGGAGATTGGATTCATTATATGAAAATTGATTCATATGAAGTGGACAGTTAATGTACATATTTTGCATTGTTTATCAAACGTTCTTTTTCTGGCTCTATTATTTATTTATTTATTTATTTTATCTAATTTAACATTCACAAATTTATGATTCCAGTACCGTCACATGGTACTGGAACCTGGGTCTCTGTGATCTACTGTATACCTGGACTTAAAATGGGGTCTCAACCACCCAAGTCAAAGCCAGTCTGTTACCAAGGAGTACTACAATGAGCAACAGTCTCTAAAAAGCGTGTGCTGCAAAGGATGAATCACAGAAGTGGAGTTTTACTCCTGCATGGGATAGCTGGTGCATTTGAAGCAAATGCCTGTTTGTGTAGTGGGTGGAGCTTTGGATAATAGTGTTGGATGGCAGAGTTGGAGAACGATGGCCTATATTCAAATTCTCCTACATCTTTGGTTCTATTCACACAGACGATGGTATAATGAAATCTAATGAAATTTAATGAAAAATAATCTGATACAGGATAGCAATCCTCTATATCAGACTCAAAATATTCAACCATACTGAAATACACAATATACAGAAAAGGAAAAACAAAACAAAACAAAAAAATAATAATGCTAAAAAGTCTTATGATTTTGAAGGAAGTTGTGTATTTTTCAACTAATTTCCAAGGATTTGAGCAGAAAATAACCCATCAGGTATTTTTCGGTCTAAAAGACGTTTAATAAACGTCTAATTGTCCTTAGACGTCTAGACTAAAATGGGTCTACCACTGGTCTAAAAATAAAAGATTTTTAGCCGTCTAAGTTTAGACGAGCCGTTACTAAATCTAAGCCACACTGTACATTGATCAATGACTGTTAAATATGTTTTAATCCAGCAGTTGGCCATCATTTATACACCTTAGAGTTGTTGTTTTTTAGTTAATATTTGATAATTAATGCATTCAATTCTATTGTCCAGATTCGGTCAAAATTATAGACGGGCGAATTTGGGTATGAACTTAGACAAGACGTTTAATATACGTCTATTGCTCAGTGGGAACATTTCTAGCATAAACAGAGCTGTCTGTAGACATATGTCCTAATCCACCATCACCCCTCCTGCCTCTGTTACAGACTTTGTCACGTACATTGTTCCCTGTCAGGTAAAATGACTCTTCATCTCCTCTGTGGCTGCCTGCTGAGACCCTTTTGCCTGCGGAACTCCAACCCACTTTGCTGTGACAGTCCAAGTAGATTGACTTGAGTGAGCAACCTTTTTCATCCCCTCAGGACATCTGTACGCTCTGCCAATGCAGACAATCAATCTAATTATTGAAACACATGCATTGCACTCTGTGGCCATGAGAGGGCGCTGAGATCCTTGAATTTCTGAACAAACTACTGGCCTGTCTCACTCTAATTTGCCTTCCTTTCTGAGCTTGTAATATCAATTTTTTGTCATTTTGGTTCTTCTCTCACTCCCTTTTTTCAGCTTCTCAGGTGCCCACCTATTCAAGCATTCATTTATATGAGTCACTTTGCAACCATGCATGCATGCATGTGTGCATGTGTGTATGTGCACTTCTGTGAAATGTGTGTGTGAACACGTGCCTGTTCCGCTCTCTGTTGTGGAACAAATTACACAGCGGCTGGGGAGCCAAATGACTAATCAGTGGTACACAGATTAAAATCCAATTGCTGCAATTTGAAGCCACACAGGAGTAGTACGGAAAATTAACTACTACGGTACAGTATCTGTGCTGCTGCCTACTCCAGGTGAACCTGATGGATGTCGATCTTTTAATTAGTAAGGCCCCTGAGAAACTGTAGATCAAAGACTTTAAAAATAATTTACCTCCTAGCTTGACACTTCAATTTTCTGACAACCAAATAAGGGATAATATACGATGTGTTTTCTGTCTACATGCTTTCGAAACAACAGATGATTGATGCATCTCTCAAAGTCCGCTGCACTCTGAGATTTAATCTATGCATGAAATAAAAAAATTGTTAACAAAGTTGCAGCAAACCACAGATTGTGTTTTAATATGACCAGGAGGGGTGTTGAAGATGAAGTGTACTGCTTATGATGGGGTTGGGAGAATGGGATGCCACTTATCAACCACAGGCTAATGTGGCCATTTCCAGGGCTCGCCATCCCTGACTTAGAAATGGATTGAAACGTGCGCTTGTTTGCTCTAAACTCCAACCCAGCAGACAATTTATTTCTGCTTGTGCAACAGCGTGTTCAGCAGGAGATTGAATGATGTGAATAATGAGCAAGTCCTAGCTAAGCGTGCTCAGCCCTGCAGGTGAAACCAGGCAATTTACTCCTCTTTTTATTCTATTGTTTTGTTCAATATTTTACTTGCATGTGCAGAAGTGCAATATGTTGCCCGAGCAGGGCTGAGACACAACACGAGCGCTCGCCTGGAATAATCTCAATGGCAAAAAATAATCTCATTTTGTATGGAAGTGTAAAAATCCTGTTTGCATGGATGTGGCGTGTGTCTTTGTGCCTGGGTGTCTTATGGCAGACAGCAGACGTGCATGTGTGTGTGTGTGTGTGCAGGCTGTTGCAGAAACCTAAAAAATCATGCTGGAACATTTCATTGGGACTGAAACATGGCTTCTTTTGTATCTTTTAAAAAAAAAACAGATGTGAAATGTTTATAGCTGTGCACACAAAGGACAACCTTGTTTTTTGCTTTTGGATCTCTTAGAGCGGAAAAAGGTTCTAAATGCCAAAACTGCACTTTTTTATAGCCTTTATTAACCTATAATGGCTTGACGGAACACATGGGCTCTTTTTTCTTTTTTCTTTTCAGCCTGCCCTGCATATCCCCATTCAGTAGCAGAACTCTGCACACCTGGGAGCTGCTACAGCCCCTGTGGACATTGCGCAACTTCACTGGAGCAGATCGTAGCTCATACACCTTGTTCAAGGGTATCAAGCTGCTGAGAGAGGAGGAAATGCATTCAGTGAAATTTTTCACCTTCCCCCATCTAATCCAACCTTTTATTTCTCCATGAGGCCAATTTTACAAAGTTTGGTCTCCTGTATCACTGATGTAGGATGCTAATACTATGTTTAACTCCAATTCTGATTCTGAATCTCCATGTTGTCTTTAAAATGGATGATGGCAAGATGAATAAATAGAAACAGGGTTATATGAATGAAAAGGAAATAAAGTGTATCAGTAACACAATATTTCGCATGACTTGGAGTAAAATTGTCTTATTCAGAGAAAAGTCTCTTAATATTAATTTGGACTGTAAATCTGAACCAGAACTCTTTCATCCTAGATTCACATGGCGTGGGATCATAGTATAGCAATAGTTTGTGCATTCATCTGGGTAAAACTTTTACAGGCTTTTAAGAATATTTATAAAGCAGGGATTATGATGAAAAAGATAAACAACAAGGTCTGAGGAGGGCTATGCAATAAATGCTATCTTCATCAAAGCACATACTCCAAACTAAAAGATCACTGGAAGCAAATATGGCACAATACTGGATATTCTGAAGGAAAAGGGCTAAAAGAGCTGGACGATGGAGGATTGGTGTGTGGAGATCACAGCATTAATAACAAAACATTTTATAAAACAGAGCTTTATTTTTTCTTTAAAAAAAAAGAAATTTAACTGATTTGAAAAAAAAATTACAGAAAGCAAAGAGCGATGTGTGAATGTATTCCTACATCACTAGGCATAGTATATGTGCAACACTTTAAACATGAATCTTGAATGTACATTGAAGCTTCTTTATATAATCAAATCTGAACAACTTCATGATCGCTTACTTGGGACTTTCCTGGTACAGTGGCTCAATAAAGTCCCCGGTAAAAATGGCATGTTGCTTTCAGCTGTGATATGGCAAAGGAAACACTGCATTTCATGACATCCTAACACACCTCTAATTCTATTCATTTACAACTAACCACAAACTAGATAAGATGCACATGGTAAGAAAAATTTGCTTTGCATAACAGCATCACTTTGGTAAAATGGCTAATGCGAGGAACAGGAATGGGAACTGATAAGATTTTATTGACATTGATGCTTTTATTAATTCTGCTTGATTGATACGATCCTCAGCCTTGATTTCTAGGGAAAATAAGCAACATAGTTTCCACTGTGATCCCCATTTCTGCTACTCCTTTACTGTATCTCAACTTATGAAACAACTATTGATAACTTTAGAAAGAAAAAACGGCTTGTATGCCCTTGAAAAAATAAAACAATTTAACAAATTTTGTGACCTTCAGCTGCTGCGTGATATCAATGCGCTGCTGTGCCGTGGAACATTCGCAACGTTTCTTGATTATCATGTTGGAATGAGAGTGTTGTTCCGTGTCTGATCAGTCCAGGAAACCGCCTCCTTTCATTTTCTGTTTATGTCATTACAGTACATGTTCCATCTTGAGAAGAGACGACTTTTAAAGGGGGAAACTACCAGGTTTTAATTAACTCTTTAGCGTGATGCTAGCTAGCTAGGTGCTAATGGTCTAATCCGATTTAATTATTAATGCTAAGCTAAAGCCACAAATGGGGTTGCCAGACTCAGAGAATGGCTGGATGAAGAGGGGAAAGATAAAACTCCATTGTTTAACTCGAGGGGAAGTGGAAAATGAGCATATTTGCCCAAATGATAGTGTGTCCCTATAAAACTTACAAATTCTGCCTTTAAGTGTAACTGGTTCTAGATTCCCATCCCTAACATTGAAATATGTTTGTAGTTTTCACTGTGACTAGACAGACCCTGCAAACCTCAAAAAAGTGGATGAATATTGTTGGAACCTGGCGAAAAAGGGACTATTTATTGCTACTTTCCTTTAACTACAGTAAAAAGCCCTGGTTCCACAAAGAAGTCCGGCTTGAGACGGTTTGGTATTCTACCTTATCCTTACCTGGTAGGCGGGACATAAGCCGGATATTGATGGATGTGTCAGCTATGACATCAAACCGGTGCAAAGCCTTCCTTGAATTCTAAGAAAGAAGAAATGTAACAGAAACGAAGGTTGAAAATGGCGGGTATCCAGCTGTTTGCGCTTTTTCCTTGGCATGCAGCTGTTTATTACAGGAGGAAGAAAGGTCTTGGTTGAGAGGAGGCTTCCATTTTAGTTTTTTCCCTGCTTTGATTTTAGTGTGGAGTCATATGGGAAGTGAAGATTTGTTCGACCAATTAATGGTTTACAGTGTGTCAAACCCCACCCTTTAGGGTCAAATCGGTAAAACTGGGACACCAACAGAAAAGTCGCTGAAAAGTAGTACTGGATCGGATATTCTGGCAACTTTCCCAGCTGGTGGAATCGCTAAATAAATTTGTATCATTCCGTCCCATACCAAACCTGACCCCCTTGGTGGAAACAGAGCTTTACTCCTTTTTTTCAAGCTTATGGGCCGGATGCACTAAGATCCCAATTTGCGTGTACTAATTTGCTTGTGCAATGGCAATGCTGGCTAAGCGATACGTATTAATTGTTTCCTCGTTCATTCTAAAAATGTTCACATGAGTGTGAAAAATGCGTTCTCTGGGTCTCCTTTCATAGTTTCGATGTCTCCTTGCTCCAATAACCACCGCCATGCGTGTGCAATTACGCATCCAAACCGTTTGCACCTCCTTTTGACACGTGCTAAATATAGACGCAATTTTGATGAGCAAAACTGCTTTCAGGTTTGATAAATCACATTGCGTGTACTAAATGAATGCATTTACATAATCTCCTCCCAACACGCGCAAAATTGTGCGTAAACGCCCCAGATTGCATATTCATCAAAGAAAGACATACTAACTGGATTTAGACGCACTATTTTGCACCTTTACAGACACAAACCTTAGCAGGCACTGTTGGTGAATCACTTTGTACATTTTTTTGCGTGTGCAGTCAGTTTGCACACGTTTTACTACACGCAAACCTTTAGTGAATCCGGCCCTATCTGTATCCCATTTTGCTAATTCTTTTGTAACAGTTGGAAAATAAGTGAGGGGGAAAACAAGCAGTTTTGCTTGAACAGTTTTGATTGATTTTGGACTTGAAATGGTGAAACAAATTTTGTCCGAGAACCGACAGATGCCTTCATCTTATCCATAACCTCTTAAAACTAAACTTAAAACCTTTTAAACCACACTATATTTATGAATTTATTTTTGTGTAAAGACAAGAACAGTCTGATCATTAGTGAGCGTAGAGGATGGATTTGATTTCTTTTGAACACACGTTTGACTCCAGTGGACTGATCTTTATTCTTTTCATTAAAGGCATGTTGGAAAGTTGTAAGAAAAGATGTCGAACTTCTGCAGGATTGAAGAACAATATTCTAAACTTTTCAAGCTGGTAAATGTTAGCGCATGCCTTTTTGTTTAAAAAAGAACAGCTTAACAGCTCTCAGTCTATAAGCAAAGTCTGCAACATTTAAAACTCTCCATGGTTTAATTTGACTCAATGGAGGACAACTTGGACAGAAGACATCATAAAGCATATTCATTTCTTCTTTTTACACTTATGTTTTTGGCCGTTTAGAAGTCGCTGAGTTTGCTGTTTAGGTAGCAAATGTCGTGATCCGAGACTAAACTGCTCAAGTTAGAAAGGATGGCTGTCAAGGACTTTGATGTAGTGTGATGACTCCGCTTCATTATTTATAGTTTTCAGGCTTCTCACTCTGGTCAAACCACCTGCATGACATGTGCATGAAATAATGATTTCACAATGGCGTGATTATAAGCTTTAATTTACTCGTATAGCCCTAAGGCATGCCACTATCAATAAATCATTAAATCACTGTAGCTCGAGGCTTGGTCAAAGAAGCATCCAAAAGCCATTACTCCAGATGGCGCATTGGGATGAATGTCTTAATGATGATATCATCCCCTACAGGTCTTTTCTATCCTCTACTCTCATCCCGTCATATTTTTATGACTAACCATCCCGTCTCCATTTTGCTTTGGGATTTTTGTTAAAATATTGCAGGTTCACCTCTTTTACAGAAACTTTTTTTATTTATTTTTTATAACTGGATTCCAACATTTTGAGGTTGATGTCTTTAAACAACTTTTAAAGGATGCTAAGGAAAGCTTTTAACAATTCTGAGCTGAAAAGGAAAAGATTCCTCAGGCTGAAACCATTTCTGCCTCTCTTCTCCTTTGACTATATTTCTAAATTTACTCGTCCATTAGTAGGGGGCACAGAAGAGTTGCTGGAGCTTTTAACAAGCCTGCTTCTTCTCTTCATTGTCATGCTCTAGTGAGCTTCAAAACACACATCCTTCTTTTGTGTCTTTATTATGAGTTAAGTTGAAAGAGATGAGATTTACGTTATTGAGGTTGTGTGTGTGTGTGTGTGTGTGTGTGTGTGTGTGTGTGTGTGTGTGTGTGTGTGTGTGTGTGTGTGTGTGTG
>JAPMNP010724674.1:2697-18212 GCA_029874935.1 Atherina boyeri
CAGTGGGTGGGTGGTGATATAGAGGAGTAAGAATGATTGCTCTTGCTTGATTGCTCACCAGCACTTTTTTACCTCCCAATTTCATTTTACACTGTGCCTCTCTTTCACAACACATACCTCCCTATCTTTTATGTTTCCAATCTCTCTAGACACTCCTCTGTTTTTCCCCAGGATCCGAAGGGCATCATATTTTCTTTCTTTCACTCTGTCTTTGCAACAAGTCTCTTTTTTTTTCAACCCATCCTTCAGGCCACAGAAATGTTAGCAGCCATACAAGACCAGACAGAAATTACATGGCATGATTTCAACCTCTTTGATTTGAATATGCTTGGACTGATGTAAAACATGTCCAAAAATGTCCAAATTTAGAAGTCTACAACAGCATTTTGCACATGATGTGTGACAGAATGCAAAAGCTCATGCCATAAGTACACACCTCACTCTGCATGGTCATGCATACCTTGTAAAAAGAGTCCATTGAGAGTAATACAACCCATGGTACATCTAAAGCTTCAATGATTTTCCTGGCTACAGTAGTCTTTCCTGAAGCGCTGCCACCGCACAGACCTGTGACAGAAAATTGACATCAGGACATTAAGTGATGCTTTCATACGTTACAAAGGGGTAATTTAAATATGTCATTACCTGATACAAACACCTTGCATGAGCTAGCCAGAACTATCAGTTGTCAGTCAGTGCATGCTGAGATTTTTTGAGGCTATTACGTTCACACAGAGAGGAAGAAATACAACCAGTGGCTTTTTTGCAGCGAGATTCCTTCGCATTTCTAATTTTCTAATTTCATTCCATTTCAGATTTCCAGCCTGCTCCATAGATCAGATAAACCATCAGGTAAATAATTGATTTAAAAAATCTAAATGTAAACATTTTGTCCTTGTTAAAAAATTGAAAGACAATTGTAGAAACTAGGAACTGCTGCACAAATGATCAATCTCAGAAAAGTTGCATGCAAAGAATTCAATTTCTGCTGTAATGCTTCAGTAAGCAGCAAGAAAAAGAAAACAGTTGTGTATTAAGAGGAAGTAAACTAATCAGCGATACCTATACCAAAATATTCCTTAGCATAATGAATAAATCATTGCAAATTATTCTTTTATCCATATCAATGCACATAAATGAGGACATTAAACTAGTCTTTTTTCACATTTCCATATGGGCCTAATTAAGGACTGTGATCACAGTAAGGACGAGTAATGCAGAGTTAAAAAGCCTTGTTTAGTCTTTATGTTTGCAATTGTTTGAATAATTTCAATAAAGGTTTTGCTACAGTTAGTGCGAGACTTGCAGTAATATATCAGTATTAACAACAACTGTGACACCAAAAAAGTCTAAGATAATGATACAAGAATGACAATATTATGTATTAGTTAAAATTGTAATCAAGACGACCGGTTCTTTTTGTACACTTATCAACAGCTAGGCCTATTGTTACAATCTCTCTCCTTAGACTCAATGTACTTGTAATTCAAATTGACATTCTTTGCAAAAGATAATTACATACACAATAGTGATGTTATATTCTATAGCTCCCATGATAATGTTGCCATTGGGAATTATTTAAATGAAGATAACTAAGTAGTGGAATTCTAAAATTGAGAATATAGGCCATTTAAACACATCATTTAAATGTATGTCTGAATATTTGTGGATATTTGTGGATATTTTGTTGTTCTATGTAGAGCACATTGTGTTTACATGTAATGAAATGTGCTATATAAATAAAATTACCATTGTACTGCCGGAACCATTCATCAGATTGCAAGGCATCAAAGCGGCTCTGCGTAGGAGTTTAAATTAAGTCATATGTGGTAATTCCTGCCTTACTGTGCTTACAAGAAAGTGCTTGCAAGATCAGTTTGTTTTTAAATTCTGAAATTTATAGCGTAGAAAACAGAAAATCGGAAATAGTTTAGAAACAAAATGTCTTTCCAATCAGAAAAATCAAGTAAACAGTCCTATCATCAGATAAAGCCCCCCCCCGCCCACCATCCAATCAAAACCAGTTTAGATGTGTACAGTGGTGCAGACATAGGGCTTAAGCGAATCTAGGTTGCTTTCTAGGTTGCTGTTGCTTTCTTTTCAGTTTAGATAACTTTCCTCAGAAATCCATCTCCATCCGTTCATTTGAGTGATATATATAAGAACAACATGGAAAAGAGCAGACCAAATTTTCGAATTCTTACCAATGATGAAGGCTTCTTTGGACTGTGTTCCATGTTCGTTGTACCAGGGTGGGCGACCAGCAGTATAGATGGTTCGTTTTGATGTGCGTAGCAGAGGAGGCTCAGACTTGCACTGGCTGGTGGTCCTTTTCCTGGGAGAAAGGCCTGTGCTTACCGAGGGAAGAAGCCTATCCAGTGATCCTTCCCCACCTCCACTGTTAAGTAACAAACACAACACAGTCTCAGCGTTTTGCAGCAAAGAAGAAACGTTCTTTGTTTGTATTTTACAGTATTAAGTTTTCAACTTGAATCATGGTGAAACTTAATCTGAACAAGACATCCATGGCAATGCATAAGACTTACAGTAAGAATAACCTTTAACTGAAGAAAAAAAACATCTTTATTAGTTTTATGCTTTTTATAGGATAACTAAATCATTTTACTGTCTAATGCATGCTCGGATCAGACTGACATAATTTTGTGTGTAAACATGACATGAATGAACATACAGAATAATCAACTAAATCAAGGTGTTACTGCCAGAAAACAAATCTGAACAAGTGCTGAAATATTGTCTCTCTCTCCTGTACTGGGTTAATGTTTAGATTGTTTCTCCACCAAGAGAACTTTGTCCAATTGTGTATCCTGCAGGTAACAAAGTACAGTATTGTAGATGTTTTTGTCTATAGGAACATAGTGCTCTGCAGGCAGTATAATCTGAGCTTTATTGGAACACTTTGTACAGGTACGTTTTCAGAGCAGTGTTTCAAAGGCGACACACAGGTCACTGGGAAATAAAATGAAGTTCCCTCCTCTGTCCCAGCAAGAGCTGTGTATTTCCACAGAGCTACTCTGCTCGTATGTAATGTAAAGATATAACCATGTCTGCAGCATGCAGAGCCCTAATGTATAAATCTTGATGAAGATGCTGCAACAAACATACCGATTATTTCTCTATCTTATTCTCCATGACTGAGCTTTTTTTTTTAATAAAGGCTTGCATTGTACTTCTGGTCTCCTGAGTTTTCTCTACACATTCTCATTTCATCTACCACCTTCCAGCCAGCTCAAAACAATCATAAACAAGACCTAACACATGTCAAATGAAAATGCATCAGATGTACAATGTTGTGCAGGTTTTGAGCCACCCATAATTTGCTTTCATGGAGTCAGATTTTCTTCAAATCTTTTTAAATGGTGTTGAGTGTTAAGCGGTAATTTTCCAGGCTTTCTGAAGGTCTTTTAACATTTTCTTTGGAAATTGCATACATTTTTACTCATTCACAGCAAAGTCCTTGTAAATGATTATTTTAGGGGATTTTTCCCTTTTTTTCTGTTTATTTCTGTCGTTAAGCAACTTTACACTGATTACTTTGACTGAACAACTGAAGCATAAAAACAGACTCCTAATTCAAGAGATGATATAGTGTTGTAACAGTTCTGAACAAATTGCAGCAACTATTTTCTGTATCAATCACTTCTCCCTATGAGTATTTGAAACTTGATTTAGTATGACCTCCTGGGTGTTGCTGAAATGTACAGTAGGTCCCACTCTTTTTTTGAAAAAGATCTATATGCCACTTAAATAATAATAAAAAAAGACTGTAGGCCTGCAATCAGCTGTGCCACTAAATAAATTGTGTCATCACAGTAAAACACGATGAAAAAGTTCTTATAAACAAATGACAACATCCCAATTCAAATCAGACAGTAGGCAATGAGGGGCAGAGAGGCATTGCGTGAATTTGCATGACTATTCAAACTACTAAACACAATGGTCAGTCATATCTTTAGCAAGACAGAGAAGTAAACCGGATGACTAGATTTTCATTGTGAAATTTTCCCTAATACGTGATGCAAGTGTCCTGTTACTAAAACGAGCATTTAGAAACATTTTCAACGTTTTTTTAAATGTGTCACCTTCATTGTGTCATACAAAGAAAATCAGTTTTAATTTGCAACCATGCAAATTGAAAGTCAAGAAGAATACCTGTCAACATTCATTAAATGGTTGTGGCTACTGACGTTACAGAAGCCTGACTTACATAAAAAACCTGGTGAAACAACTGGTACAACCTCCTCTCTAAAACCTGTTTCAATGCTCTTACATGACTCTACTTTACTAAACTATGAGTTGCTATGCTTTGACGAATGAGTCATTACAGTGTGAAAGAAAAGCAATCTGGATTTTTGTACTACTTCCAAAAGAGACAGCTTTTTTTTTCTACAAACACAAGACATCATCTTTAAGTTAGAAGCCTAAACAATTGTCAGTTGCTAGCAATACTTACTGCAGAATCCGAGACATCCACACCTCACCTAAAGAAGACTGTAAACAGCCAGATGCCATAATTGTAGAAGACTGTGTAAGAGAGAGTTACAAGATGTTCTCTGCTCTCCTGTCAACTAACTCCAAGCTTTAAAGTCTTTGAAGAGGCCATATACCTCACCAGGTGCAGTGTCAAGGGTTCAAAAGCATAGAAAACTAGAGAGTAAAGACTTATCTTATCACATCAGGGTCACCTGGGTTTGGATGGAGCCTGGGAGTGGACTGAGACAACATACTGAGCTGTAAGAGACACTCCAGTTGGGTTATCAGTTAAAACCAAACCAGGGAGCCATAAAAGATTAGTTTAGTTGACTGTGCTGAATCATGCCCTTTTTCAATAGTTACAATTACACTGTAGCACCAAAAGCTCTTACACAGTTGCAACACTATGCACCTTTGTGAGAAAAAAACTAAAATAAATAAATAAAGGTCAGAGTGCAAGATATTAGAGAAGATTCCTGTGGAGCAGACTTGGAGAAAAACTAAGCTAAGCTGGAGTTAAAAGTGAAATTACCAGCAAATAATAAAGTGTAATGATCTACAAGTTGTTTCTTCTGCTTTCCTTAGAATACCTTAGACGATCATTTAAAGCCTAAATGTGCAACACAAACTGCACACTCACTTGATGCAAACTAACCATATGAAAATACTTGTTCTCATCTCTTATGATAAACAGTATGACATTATTGCCCTGTTGTCATATTCTTAAATATGACTCTACTGAAATGTTGTCAGTATAAAAGCACTGTACAGTCATCCATATCAATTCTGTGTTACAGAGTCACAGATGCAAAATCTCCCAAAACACAGTATGACAACAAAAGCTGTAGGCTTAAATCCAAAGAGCTTGGGACTAAAGCTGACTCCATCTTTTGTGATAAACCTAGACATCTTAACCTCAAAGAGAAAACACACTCAGATGCCTGTTATATCTGAAGATAAGAGGAAAAAGCAGAAACATATAAATAAATCAAAGGCACTTACCTGCCATCAGATCTTAGAGTCCAACAGCCAGATATTCTAGCTCCTGAGTAAGCTGGTAGAGAGTTCATAACTGGAGAATATACCAATATACTTCCAATGTGTGTGCTCCACAAGTTGAGTTTTAATCCTACTACTTGCAATAGGTATGTTAAGTATTATCATACACCTGAACACAATAACAAGTTTACCAGCACCGCCCTCTGGTGCAACACATCCAGAAAGACGCTGAGAGTGGGAAATATAGAGGGATGTCAACTGGGGTGAGAAACGAAACTTAAAACATATGTTTAGCTTTCTGTTTCTCCCATTCTCTCAACAGAGGGAGAGTGAAGGCACTGCAGCTTAGTGGAGAAAACGACTCAGGGTGAAACTACAGCACTACAGCTTTTCCCTCCTCTTTCACCAGCTCCCTGCTCCTCCCCTTAGCCGTTCAGCCAACAAACGTAAGAGGATAACCTAACCTCCAGATTATGTTCATTAGCTGATATTAATAGCATCAGCTTAGAGCCAGACCTCCCCACTACTGGCACACACACACAAATGCCAAGCTTGGGTCGTCTGTCTTTGACAGTTAGTGTCACAATATGTGGCTGGAGGTGAAAGAGGGACCAGAAGGGAGCAGCAGAGACCCAAAGAAACAAACAGGAAAACTAAGAAGAGTGCGAAGGACTAGACAAGCAGCCAGCTATTATTCGTTTCTGATGTCGACGCTGTTGACTGAACACAAGAGAGATGCCTCAGGCTGTGTTGGGGAGGTGACAAGAGGGAGAAATGGAAAGGGGAGAGAGGCAGAGGACGACAGAGGGGAAGGGCAGGGAGATGTGATGTGCTTGTACCCTGCAGGGACTTGCTATGTCTCTGTGTGCCTTACACCAAGTCTGGAGACGTCAGCACCACAGCAAACACACACATACACACACGGAGTAATGTTCCCTCCCTGACTTCACCCACAGAGAGGACTAGGGAATAAACAGCGTGATGAAACCCAACACTACTGCTCTATCAGCTGAAAGTCTGAGGAACAGCCCTGGGCAAAGCATGCATACACACATAGCCCCACACTCCTCCTAAGCCACAAGTTTTACATATAAACAAAACAATTCTTTATTTGTAGTGTTCAGAGAAAACTATTTGTTTTTCTATGCATGTAACAACAAACTCATGACCTGTATAGACCACAGTTAACAAATCATACTGCTCAAAGAAGCTCCTAGATTTGATTTAACCAATACATAAAACATTTCCAAATGTTAGGAATTTGGATTTATTGTGTGTAAATGTATTTCCTTTACTGTTGAGGCCTTCCTCTGATCTTAAGTTGTTTTGGGACTGTCACTGTAGCTTTAAAGCGCAGTCAGAAGACAGCTGCAACACAAGAGAGGCACATCGAAACAAGAAGCCTGAGCTGGTTGCTATGTTAGACATTCAGCCAACTCTCTTTTGGCTACAGAGACACACAGCAGAGTCTGAGCTGATGAACTCTAAAACTGAAACTGTACGCTCACTGGGAGAACAAGGTTTAGCAAGTTAAAAGTAACATATACGTGGTGGGGACAAACCCATGCATTAAGCAGTCGACTTTTCAGTAAAGCCAAAAAGAAATTAAAACTCTTTCTACAAATAGGCTACTTTATCTAATCTTTTTATCTTTTAAAAAAAATGACAGATTTATAGCAATATATGTACTAGAAATATATTGGAGTGTATATGTACATCTAAAGACATGTCAGCATACAGGACATCAGCCAAAATCATGCATCACTAGTTGCCAAATGTGTTAGAAATTTTGTGTCTTACATCTTTCATTCAATTTATTCTATCAGAAAACCCCAATAATCAAAAATATGTCAGCATACGCAGTCAGCAAAAATAATACATCAAGACACCAAAAAAACAAATAACCTATTATACATTTATACATAATCCCTTCATTGCACCTTTAATATGACCTGCCATTATTTACATTACATTCTATGGTGCTCTGTGCTGTTCTAATTTACAATCACTCACTGAATGTGCTGTATGTTTTGCTTCTTCAACTTTTTCCCCCAGTTGTATAACATCAAACAAGTATTCCCATGTTAACTGTTCCCATGTCAGTATGGGTTTAATACTCATGACTGTGACTTTGGAGAACAGGAACATACAGTTCTCTCAGCAGATAAACCAATACACAAATGTAACAACACCCCCTTGTGGTTTAGTAAGGTACCAAGCTGAATGATGGTATGATAGCGACTAACTGCGTCGATATATCCGTATGACACGTGTATGATATGAGTATATTCAGCAGTATAAATCACCCAAATCAAAAGTCCTTCTATTCTACCACGCGAGCATTAGTCCAGAATAAGCTAGTTACTATGCTGTCATGAGGGAAACACATATAATACTTTTCCCTCTTGAGTGACAACTCACAAGATTCATTTCCCCGCTTCACACGCACTACTGGCTAAACTACTCACAAGTTAGAGTACCTGGACATATTTCGGTTACTATTTTAGTGTTTTTATTTCCAGGTTAACTATAAAGTTATGTCATGAGACCACCTCGTGTAGAATAAGACAGCTCTAAAGCCTGGAGAGTGGAGTAGAAATTAAGTCGAGCTGCTTTAAGGGTGATATTTTGTGGTAACTGTAACTAACAAACGGTTAGGTTACTCAGAAATGTTCTGGCTGGCCTCGCGATCATGTCCCTGTAATATAAGGTGGGCTACTACTGTACCCCTTAACATTCAGTTAGACTGTGTGTGACTGGACGCTTTTCCGTAAAGATGCTTAACTGCCAGTGGATAATAAAGATTTTTTAATGAAAGTAAATAAACACTTGCAAAAATAAGGCAGAAATACTACCATCGTTTCTGAATAAAAATTCCACATATGATTGTAATACCTGTTCATAGCAGAAGTTTTTTCTTCGCTGTCCATCTTAGCGAGCCTTTCCTCCATACTAACGGCAGACATATCAACTCTGTTGACGACCAGGCGTTAAGCGTCAAGTTAGCACCACGGCATCATGGGATATGTAGTGGTATTGCTGTCAATTATCTCAATGCTACGCCGAGATTGGCCCTAGGATAAACTCCAAATCCCAGAATGCAACTGAACTCTTCTTTCCCCATAGTCAACAGCATATACAGTAAATTATGAACATTCAGGGCCTTTACCTAAGCTGGCAATGGTTGACGTTCAACAAGGTTCAACAGGCCATGTGTAGATCTGGACACTTATTATTATTATGCAATTGAAACTTAAAATACTTTTATCATTTTTAAGATAGTATCACCTGTTGATGGTTATTACTGTTGCAGCATGTATAAGTCCTAATACATTTGAAAAAATATATAACAAAAATAAACAAAAATGGGAAAATCTAAGATATATTTAAGTATTAACTTACCAACACATGGTTAGTGTTGCCATAAAAGTGAGCTGCCATCAGAGAGGACACTTCAGCATCTTAGGGTCCAAGGGGTCGATCTTGTAACCCAACTTCAGAGTACTTGAAAACGCATCAATGACATGTGATGCTACATTACACAATTTTTATTTTATTTTATTCTAATTTCAATGCACTATTTAATGCTTCTGCTGCACCTGCTGTAACACTTAATGTTATATGTCAAGCTCTTTGAATGGTCTTGTACATGAAATAAATAAACTTGCCTTGCCTTTGTTGCATATGGGGTAGGAGCACCAGCTTGTAAGCAATACTCTCCCATTCCCTGTGCCTGCATCTACTGTTACCTGGTTACCATTATTTAGTCAAAATGGTTGAATCTGGTAGATGTGAAAGGATGCAGACAGGAAAGAAAAGAGAAAATGAAATTGATGTAAATTTACAAAAAATTGTGCTGTGGAGTGCCTCATCTGTTAATTAACAAACCAAAAATATCATCTGTTTGGCTCATTTATTAAAGTGGGCCATTTATAATACATCCAACATCCTCTGCTGTGTGCTCACTTTATTGAGTCATGTGTAATTGGTTTTATGAGTCACTATATCAACGAAGAAAATAAAAATGATAGACTGGAACAAATTCGAAAAATGTGTTTGTTTTACAAATATGCGTATTTGGTTATCGGGAGTAGAACTGGACTGAGATATAAATTTAGCAGCATATATTACAGTTTTTGGAAGGCAGGGTATGTGCATACAAAAGGCAGCATCTGAGTAATATGCCAAATAGCCTTAGAACATACTGTCCAAACAAACCAACAGGTAAAACAGGTAAAATTGACCTTGCATTCTCTAAAAGTAAAAAAAGAAAAAGAAAAAAAGAACCAGCTTAACCACCTACAACAGTCAACTGAAAAAAACGAAAAAAAAAAACATAACAGCACAAAAGAACAAAAAACAAACAAACAAACAAAAAAAAAATATCATTGAGATAACCTTATGAAACTTTGATGGCCAGTGATTTATTTTAATATGTTATTAATGACTCCTGCCTTTTGAATGAGCACAAGTCTGAAACCAGTTTAGAAAGGAAGTGCCATTGTTCTGGTTAGTTTTCATCTCTTTGTATGACATGTATTAAAGAAAAGAACATTGCATAACCAAAATTACATCCACTGTAAACTACAGTGTAATAAACAACACTTGTAAAAACATTCTTAAGTGCTGACATGGATGACACAGATTTAGTCAACAAACTTTTATTAATTAGTTGAGGGATACTAATGCACAAGTAATACAACAAGTTTGGGAGAAAGAAATGTAACAGTTCAGACACAAAGGAGGTGTTGATGCCTCCAAAGTTAGGTACTACACAGCTTAATTTCAGATATGGAAATCTTTAATACATCATTAGTCTCATTTGATTTGTTACCTATGTATCGTAAACAGTCATGAGCTGTAACATTATCTCATAAAACTCTCAAAGTTTTGTCACGATGGCCCCGACAACAAAGCCAGATGCCATTTCCTGCATTTCAAGTACATAGCATACAAAATGAATGACTGCTGTCCAAATAAAAAGGCAAAATTTGCAGGCTGTCTAAGGGGTTTGCTAAGGAAGGACCTTGCTTTTGGAAATAACATTGCTGACAAAAGGGAAGACACTTGAGCCTCCTGTTTCCCCAGGTAAAAAAGTCACACCACACACAGTCCAGGTAACTAGAAAGCTCCAACAACACTCCTATTTCAAGCCTATTTCATGTTATAGTAAGTGCACTAAATACAGAAACAAACACACATACATATGCCTTTTTGCCCCATATTCAATAGATAATAATAAAGGACTCTCTCCATGTGTTTTCCATCATGTACTGAAAAAAGCTCAATTTATGTGCGTCATCAAAATGGATAAAATAACAGCGTATGTCAACACACAGGCTTACAAGGTTTTGTTGATGTCTAAAAAGTTTTTCAACTTTTCAAAAAAGTTTTTTGTGTAGAATTCAAAGCAAAAAAAACAAAAAACAAAAGTAAGGGAGTGAAAAAAAAGCCATAAAATTGTGAAAAGACGCATTGATATCAAAATATTAGCAAGCCAACAAAATCAGCTAAATATGGTGTATTGCTGTACTCTCTAAACATTGCAGTTAGCTCACACTGCGGGATAGATATGTGTTTTCCACGTCATAGGAAGACAGATAGTAAAGGGTGTGATAAAATATAAAATACCCACTGTTAAAAGCAGTGCTAAACTATCATATTGCAACACCAAAGCTCATCAGGTAAACACAGTCAATGTGACGTCATCAATGAAACAAGAAACAAGCAGCCGATGAACTTACTCTGTGCCACAGCATAACACTCAACAAAAGTGTCACCATTTCTATCATCCAGTCATTACAAAGGTGCTAGTCGTTTAATACACACATACCCAGTCATACACACACACACACACACACACATACGCACACACAAATCTGGACAACTCATTGAAACGGTCCACCGACCAATCAGTGCTCATCTAACGTATGCTCTTTGTTAACTGAACTTCAATAGAAGATAAAGGTTCAGTGAACAGAAATGTGTGCATAATCATCCCCACCTGAAAACTCCATCGTCTGATTAGTAATGGAGGAATTTGGATTGAATATTTGCCTTACATTATAAAAAAAAAGTCACAGCGTAGGAATGAAACCACCTGGAACACATGCACATTTTAAATCCAATGTTTCTTGAAAATGCTCTGCTGACATCAGTGCTTGATTTTTAATGAAATTTTGGTGCAAAATTCAGACGATTTGACAGAGAGGAGAACACGGCAGGATGGATTAGTACACTTGAGTGAGTTGTTTCAGGTCCTTAAGGTAAAGTGGCAAGTAAAGCACCCTTATCATCACCAGAATATCCTCACATCACAATTTTGTACAAAGCTGTCAGATTGCTATCTAGGCAATACACACAGTAGAATATAAAATAGATTCATGATCTGCCTTTTTTATGCAAGCAAGTCATTATTTCATCAACACAAACTGCACATACAGATCAAATATTCATGGAGTTTTCATTTGCTCAATTTGTTAATACAACTGTGGATTCAAGTATCTACTTTAAACATGTTAAAGTGAAAATATTCTCTCATTTTAAGTAATTAATTAATTTAATTAATTTACAAATATGAAGCTAATCTAACATTAAGTGACAGAGGACAATTAAATTTCTATAAGACCAGTTATGGCTTTCTGGGGTGAATCATAATTATACTGTGTTAGATATTTTACAGAAAATGTAACCATGCTGTTTTTCTATAACTTTTCATCAGATTAAAATATTCCCACTCCTGTATATCTGTATGGTTGAATACACCTGGAGTGCAAAGAGACAAGAGGGGAGCAAGAAAGTCAAGGGTTAAAGTGCAAGGCAATAACTTTAAGCTTCCAGGAATTCACTGATATACATACTTTTTTGGGAAATCTTAACTTTCGTTTTTTTTTTTAAATAAATCAACCTCTATAAAAGATTGTAACTTTATTCTCTCCTCATCTTAGATTCAATGTAAAGCAATAGCCAAACTATGGCCTCCTTTAAAATAGTGTCACATCATTTGATTGTGCAATAATGGTGCAACAAGCTTCACAGAAAATTCTCCCTTTTATCAAATATTACACTTTTGCCAAACATATTTTTGAAAGCTTCAAGATTTCTTTTTTATGTTTTAAATCAATTAAACAATGTTACATTAACTATAATTAAAACCAAGTTATATTTCACAGATGAAAAATTTAAACCCATCAGCTTTTGGGTATTCTGCTCATTAACTTCATTGAAATATTCTTTGAACATTGCTTATTATGGCTGTCAAAGCAGATACCTTTCACTGTTATGTGATAACAAACATTACCGAAGCGAGGGATATGGGAAAAAGTGTGGAACATGGATAACAACTGACCAACATCGTAGCTTATGTATGTGTGATTTCCTTACACGAAACATGAACAGTAAAAAATAAAAGTTAAATCAAAAACAAATAAAAAATTAAAATCAAACCACATTGCACAAAAGCACACTCTGCAAAAACCCGACTGTTCATTACCCAACTGGACGTGTCAAGTTTGAAAATAACAGATGGCATCATTGCTTTGAGTATATAGATATATAGATATAGATACTGCTTATGTACACCGTACAGTATATCTGTGAAAAACTGTGAAAACACTAGCTATCATTAAATGACTTCACCATGCTAATAGAATTTCCTTTTTAAAACCTCTCAAACACAACATGAAATTACTCTCATTCATTTGGAATATTACCTCTGTTTAAAATTGCTATCCATGTTAAGGTCTGGATTTTATCCTTGATGACTACTGACTCCCCCGCTGCAAGTACAGAAACTGAAAAGTGTGCCTTAAAAAGGAGACACAAGTGGAATGGAGAAATAAAGCATTACGGTTGTGATTATTGTTTATACCAGTGCACACATGGACTCAGGGGTCTCAAACCAAGACTTAAAGACAGTTTTAAATCTTCTACTTCTTAATGGTTGATTTGGATTTTCTCAGAGCCAAATCATCCTCATCCTGGAGTTAGAAAGGTCTTTAAGCTTCCTGGCGCAACGTTTACAGTAAGCATCCTTTCTGGCTCCAGGGTCGACAGAAGAAGCGCTACTCCGACAAAGAGAGCCTCTTGGGTTTGTTTCGTCTGTTGGCGGAGGGGGTGGGCTGTCTGTTCTGGACTGGGCTGTCACTGTCTGTTTGGTCAAGGATAAAGGTCGGGGACTGTGCTGGACCAGAGGGAGGGGTCATGCTAGGACTTGAGTTTTGAGCAGTAGCGAGTGCTTCAGTTTTTGTTTGAAGAGCCACATCCATATCGGGTCGCTCTTTTGGTTTGCGGCCCCTCTTTTTACCAGTGGTGGCACCATTCCTCACCTCAGCTTTTATTCCATTGTTCTCAAACACTTTACTCTTGCTACTAGAAACCACTTGAGTGGCAGCTGCACGGAACCAGTTCTAAAAGAAAAGAAAAAAAATCAGATAAACAATAATTAATACAATCAAACTAACACCCGGCAGATTGAAAAAACAACAAAAGTTGTTTAACCCTTTAATTATGGTTTTAATTATATTTCACACAGATCTATATAGAAAATTTTACATATTTTGCCTTTAAAAGTCCTTACTATTAATAGCCCTTACTATTAAAAGGAAGTTACTAAAATTGTGAGAGATAATGAGATTTACACTGTTTACTTGCTTTGACATTATTTTCTCAACTGATTAATATCTTTTGTGAGTTTTTACAGGAATGTAGAGCACCAAAGGAAGGAGTTTCAACAATACCAAGACCTGCTTTATAGCTACTGAGAATGACCCACCTGGGAGTGTGTCTTACTAATGTGGTACTTGACACCACTCTCTGAGCTAAACTCCTTCTGACAGATCAGACAGGTGTACTTCCCCATTTCACCACCACCCTGTAAAACACAAACAGACAAGTACAAAGGTGTATACATGCTCGTATATTCTTCTCAAATCACATTAAAAAGAAAACATGTATCATAAACAGATACTATGGTACTCATTCTCTCATACCTCATCTATTCTTTATTTTTGGGATATCCTACCAAGTTTAATTTGGCTCTTTTTTTTAATATATTACCCTTTATCCATTTGTTTATGTTGTTATCTATGATATTGCATTGTTTAATTTTCCATGAATACAGTAGATGCAGATTGCAGAAGCCAAGAACTTCATATGCATGATATCAGTGTCAACACAGAAAAATTTTGCCTGAAAATGCTGGAATTTCATTCTCTGTTTTAAGCAGGGATGCAAACACGTGCATGGTCAAAAAAGAAGAGAGGTAATTGTAACACCCCCGGGGGTGGGGGGTTAAAGAACAGCCATAGTCAATAAAAATATTAATATAGGCTTTTGTGTTCAGCTGTGTGTAAAAAGTAGACTAAGTAAGACTGTTTATGTTTTAATGATCTGTGTGAACTTGGTGATTCATGTAAACATCCAGTGATTTCGAACAGGGAAATAATATGTCAGCCTTGTTCACTGTTTTCTTCTGAAAAGCACCGCGTTCAGTACAAGCAAAGTTTTCCAGCTGACTTTACAAAACCAGCCAAACTAAGAGCAGATGGTAAAAAAAAAAAAAAACCTGACTGGAGTGGAGGGGCAGTGACCGTCGCTGCACGAGCCGTTTTTAGTTCTGTCTTGTCAAATGCACCGCGGCACGTACGCTACGAAACAAGTTCACCAAGTAACACCCAGTAAAATATCAGAGAAATAGAGGTGAGTTGAAGAAGACCTGAGGAGGACTAAAGAGAGCAACGTGAGCTAGTCACTCAGCTCGCCTCTGTCTCTCACCCATAGACTCTCACCTCAGTCACTGTCTGTGTGTGTGCGAGAGAGGGGGGCGGGCGCTATATGTGACTGGCCAATCACAGAGCGTGAAGACAGCCAGTTATCAAATGAGGATTTTCCATAGACTGTATTTCCTTCAGCACGAGCATGGATATTGACCAGTTTTACTCTTTTACTGTCTTTGGTTTTACTCTTATCATGCTCGTACTTGTCAAAACTGCTTTATCCATACGAGTATCTGGCTCAACCCT
>JAPMNP010724686.1:467-13582 GCA_029874935.1 Atherina boyeri
GGGGCTAAAACCCACTACTAACAAAGTTTTGATTGACTACAAGGAGCGATTCTATACTTTTTGCATCTGGCTGGAAACCATGGAGCTGCTGCAGTGAGACTACGCAGGCCTTCTCAAATGTCATGTCTGTCATCAAATGTGAATTACCAAAAGAGGTACAGTGAAAAAGAATGACTGTATCTTAAGTGCAACAGATTAAGATCTCTGAAGTTAAAGTTCCTTGCCATGAAACACTGTGTAGCTGTCTTAAGACCGTAAGGTCTGTCCAGTATAATAAACAAAAGCTGACTTTAAAGATAAGCTTGAACTTACACAGAAGTTAAATGTGTAAGTTTGTGATTTTTATTCTGGATCTCTGTCATTGCAGCTCATTTTTGGATCGGGGTAATCAATACACCTTCTGTTACAATATTCCATGTCAAGTATAGGAACTTTCTAATCAAAGCAGTACGGATTAAATGTGCGGTGTTTCGATGTATAAATAAGACTAGCAGCTTTATTGCCTTCGTCAATTCTCTCTACAGTTCTTGGCTATCCAGTAATAGACAATGGCGCACTCCATGAAGCAGTTACATGTAACTGGATTATGAACTCACATAGTCACAAAGATGCCTGTCTACTTCAGTCTGGCAAGGAAGTCACAGACACGAACAGCTTTTACATATAAAAATGCATGTTCAACAAAGCTGTATACACTTCTAAAAGATTTGGGAGTATATTGATGTAATCTAATTAAGTAAAAGGAATTAAAAGTGAATATAGAACGCCTTGGATTGAGTTTCATCATGAACCCAATTATGGCAATTAATCAAAAATCTGTGTTACACTGCATTTTCACATCCAAAAGCGAAAAGCAGTTCAAACTTCTTTTTATGGCTTTTGTGTTGGCTTGGTGGTTGTATTTTTAGTTTAATCTTTCCTCAAAAGAGCACTTAATTATAATTATGTGCGGTGGCCAACTTTTATTGCAAGAGTGCTGTCTTTAATCAGCATTTGAAAACAGCCCCAGCGGATTCTTTTTCTAAACAATCTGTTCTTTAAAACAGAGTGCCACACACCAAAAAAAAAAAAACAAGGAGATCAAGTACCTTATCAATTGACAGAACTGAAAAGCAACAAAAACGTGTGTTTTCTGATTGCTGCTATAGTCACTGAGGGAGACATATTAGGCCTTTTTTTTTCCTTAATGAAATGTCTGTAGTGTGCCTTGGTTGAAATATCACAGAAAGACAATACAACGGGGAAAAAAAATAAAAATAAATACAATACAATAGTTTTCTGGGTTTTTTTCCACCATGAATTTGCACTTCTCAAAGAGGATAATTTTAAGGCTTGGAGTGACCCACGTATCCCACCCTCTTCATCCTCAGGGTCTGCCTGTTTTAAGATTATCAATGCTCAATAACCCTCGAAGCACACATTTCCAAATGAAAAAAGCAGCCTGTAGCCTTACACTCACACTCACCAAACTGATAGAGAGATATTTCATTCATAATTTACATGTCAACCATGGCCAGCTGGTACTGATTGCTCATTTAGGGCTGAATCTTGTTGGGAGTCATGGCTTGAACACAGAATGTAACAGCCCGCCGACTGGCTAATTCACCACTGAAGTTCAATAATCCCTGGGCTTCATCTTCAGCCTATTCCTCTGAATTAAGGTTTTTAGAGCCTTTAAGGACATTGAGGACTGTTGCTTTATCAACTTTTCACCAAAGTTAACAAGTTTAAGTGATGTCAAAGAGCCTGATGTTGCTTTTATAAACAAATGAGAATGTCCAACTTCCAACTATAAAAAAACATAAAGAACTACTAAGATTTCCTACACAATAAACAGACACTGGTACTGGCAGAGCATTATTAACCGATTTCTTTCTTCATTTCATATGACCACTTTTGACAATGTCATTGTTTATAGGAACGCAATCAGCAAAAAAGAGCTTCAATAACTCACTTCCAAAGTACCGCCAATACAGTGCCATTTGAAGTTGAAGCTCAGTGGAGATGAGGATGGTGAGGCTGACTAATTCTAGGCAGAGTTGGGAGTATGTCATAAAAATCCTTTGGAAATCTGTGTGGCCCTTTAATATTATATTTTCATACCTAGATAACCCCCAGCAAAATGCCAGGGATGAGGTTTTTCATCATCATCATCATCATCATCATCATTTTATTTATAAAGCGCCTTCACATCAGCAGCAGCTGAACAAAGCGCTGTACAACAAGAGCAACAATTTTTAATTTGGAAGTGACCTCAGACACCCAACTTTATGCTGCCATACACAAAAAATAACAAATCCAATTTTAACCATAAAACATAAATTCAAAATCTGCCTAACTTTGAACATGTAGTACTGATGTCGTCTTACAAATTCCTCACAAGAGAAATATGGCTATACTAAGGTTGCTCAAGCTTCTCACCTGATTTTTGCAGAAACCCAGTCTACTCTCTCTCCTATTGTGGAGTGCATGCGTGTATCTACATGTGTGATTGCTTCTCGCCCTGGGAGGCAGATGAGAGCGGCTAAAGGGTGTTTATGAGACTGTTAGCCGGAGAAGGATGCTGCCCTGCAGCTCTCGCCCAAATAAAAGAGCCATTTATTACATCCAACATGACCCTCTCATTACACACAAATAGGAATTAATGAGTGCTATATCGGGCACTCCCAGCAGAGCGAGGCGGGGCCCGCTAAAGGACTAGCGTTAATTACACTGTCCTACATCTCACCCATTTAACACCACCTATCAGATGGCTGTATCTGTAGGGAAAGTATAGCAACAGCATGCACTATATGGAGAAATGGACACTCTAAAGTCAATGAATGTAAAAGACAGCTTTTGATTAAAAAAAATAGTTTAATAAAAAAAAATCTTCTCAGGATTTTTTTTTTGACATGACAGATCCCACATTTGATCTCTGCTGGACTTCATATGCTTTTGTTTGAAAGGTGAAGACGAAACTTCCCACAATACTCCCAGGACTTGTACTTCCTCCTCAATGTACTCACATCCCCTTGTTTACAGCATCGGCTTTTCATTTCTTTTCTATTTACTTTATCTCACAAGCTCTGACTCCAACTTTAATCTTTGCTGTGATCTCTCTCTGTCTCTCTCTCTCTCTCTCTCTCTCTCTCTCTCTCTCTCTCTCTCTCAGACCCCTGTCAATGCCACAACTTCCTTCCCTCATCTCATTTCCCTGTTCCACCATCCAAAAACCTCCCTACATCAGCTCCAAAATAAGAAAAAAAGGACAGAATTATCAACACTCTTCTCGCATATGCCTTTTTCCCAAAGTTATTTCAAGCAAAGAAGCAAATAAGTTTTTCCTTTAAAATCACATCATCCGTTCCACCTGCTACTTTTTAAAAAATAAGTTTAATGCACTGAAAACCCTGCAGTGACCAAAGTTAACCAAAGTTCTGCTCTTTTTGGTGTCGCAGTGGGTTGGGCACCCGCCCCATGTGCACAGGCTATAGCTCCTCGATTGCAGCCGGTCCAGGTTCGATTCCCAGCCTGGGACCCTTTGCTGCACGTCATTCCCTGCTCACTCTGACCCCTTTCCTGTCAAGAAACTTTCATATAAAGGTCACTAGAGCCCAAAAAATCCTTGAAAAAAAAACAAAAGAAATATGGGGAGGTGAAAAGTCGATCAGAGAGTATGTTCAGTGGGCAACCTGCTCTTCCACCTGAGGAAAAGCCCACCTATATTAAAAGTGGACATTTTAATCACAGTGACTTTTGTGCCACTTTTTGTTTCATTTATTGTTTGTAGTCCTTTTATAATTCTTCTTTTTTTTCCTGTTTTCCGGTTTCTGACCTCACTTATGTGTAACATATACCAGAAAACAGATTGCCTAGTTAGGACCTAAACAAGCCATGTTCTATTTTTGTCCCTAATTAAGCCTTGACTGAGATTCTTTTTTTCTTTTTTTATTGTTCACTTTGAGCATCTACAGTTGGGGATGGCTGTTTTCATTTTCATTAATTGGTTTCATTTATTGTTTCACTATGTGTGGGCGAAATAAAGCCCCATGAGACTGTGACTGTGATTATGGGCTGTGCAAATAAATGTGAAATGAATTTGAGTTGGCGTGCAGATAAACAATAATAAGAACATCAACCGTGAGACCTGATGAGGATCTATATTCAGATTTAAATGATTTTATTAAAAGTGTGTGCGCAGAGCCTCAAGTATGAGGACTCTATTTCTGTTCAGTCTGGCTTACAGAGCCCAGCATCAAGTTACAATATGCATATAGCTATTTCTGAACATGAGGAATATGAAAAAAGCTCTGCCCATATAGCCAATACATCAAGTAAAAAAAGATTTGTCTGTTCTTTTCTTTGCTTTCACTAACAAATCAATGTGTTTCCTGTTGTCTGTGACAATATTTCTTACTAAACAACTGTGACATGATTGCCTGCAAGAGCAAACAATTACACCTGGATCAAAGTACTAGAATAATCATATGTCAAGCACTGGTTAGTTGTAATGCCTCTCATCAACTGAAGAGGGGTGGGCTTCACTATGAAATGCTCTAAAATCTCTCTTTTATCTTTATTTTTTCCACACTTCCTTTCCGATCAATGCACTTTCTAACAAACACACACTTCATCTTTGCATCTTTCTGTTCCCCTTTCTGTTGGTATGACATGGGAAGAAGCTGGGCCCTGCAGCCAAAGCTACCGTCCACACCGAATGCGATTAAACCGAGCAGTGATTAATCTGGGCTGCCCTATAATTCCTCTTTACCACTTTAATGGATGTTCTCTCCCCTCCTCTGAAGGCTTATCTTGCTGATCGGGGCCAAGGATGAGCAGAGGAAGAGGAGAAGGGGGTGGGTGCGGGTAGAGGTGGGGGGTAGTGGAATCAAGCCAAATCCATACAGAGGTAAGCAAATGAATAAGTAAGTAAATAAGCGAGTAAATAAATAAATGCAAGGATTGAGGGTGCTGCTAAGCGGATGAGGCAGATCAGTCTCTGTTAAGTGCTCATTTGTTTTCTAAGAAGACGAGACATGCTGCTTTCAAAGCCCACCGATGGAGTAAAAACACTGTCGACATCACTATTCACAGACAAACAAAATAAATTATCCAAACTGCTGTCAATAAAACTCAACACAGTAGCAGTTTAAGGATGCAGTATCCGCAATACTGTAGCTGACAGTCATGGGTACAAAGTAAGACCAAGAAAAGGTATTGTTTCATTTCCACAGTCATCCCACCTACGGGCTTTAGACAATGAGCTACACAAGCTGCTACTGGGACAGAATTAGCTCAAATACCGTATGAAGGATCAGTTTAATCATTTAAAAAAAAAAATCCTCCACAAGAAGAAGAGATTTAGTGTCAGGTTGAGTTTACTTACACACAGTAAGACATTGCAAAACATTTTCACCTTTTATAATAAGGACAGTTGCTGTCAAAGCAACCAGAGTGAGAAAGTTTGCATGCATGAGAGCTGCTTTTATTTAGCTGCTTTTATCAAGCTAAAATTAAAATATAACTGACCAATACATAAAAATAAAACTGCAGCAACAGTCACCAATTCAGTTTGTTCCAAGTGTAAGCTGAAGACATATTCTCAACAAACTTTTAAAACTGCGTGCATTAGTAAGCATGTCTAACACAGTGTTTCTGTCCTTCCACCATTCATGTATATAAATAAATGTGTGAAAACGTAGCAAAAGCATCACAGGGTTAAAACCTGTTCAGAGCTCCTTTTTTTTCTCTCCTCGCTCTAGCTTACAGAGATGTTGCAGTGAGATTCTGTCCTAGACAAACCTCTGTGGGATTCCATTCAACACTAGTGTACATCTTTAGGTACAAAGCTGTGGGCTGCATTGGCTCCAGGTAACATAAACGCTCCCTTCAAGCCACCGCGTATCTGCCCATGAAAATTCTCTAAAGGGGTTTAAGCGTTTACGCAGAAACACTATCAGGCACTGCCGAAAATTCAGCTTACCCTGTTGAATAGGGACTTCAAAGAGAATTGCAAATACCTTTGCACTGCTACATTTTCCCCCTCTCTCCTTCTTGCTCTGTCTTTCTGTATCTCTTCCTGCTTCTTTTCATTTTATATTTCCAAACACAAGCTGCAGCGTGATGTAAAATGTATTATCAGCCATATATTTCCTCTTTAAATGAATAATAACAATAATCTCTGAGTAATTTCTCTTTTATACGGCTCTGTCTAAATAGGGCAAAGCAGGCAAGCTAATATGCAACTGTGGGTAAACAAGGCCGTGGAATAATGAACGTGTGGATTAGGCCTCTAGTCTCTGTAGCGCGATAAGAAAACACAGCTGCTACTATCCAGGTAACAGCACATATTGACTGTCAATGACGGATAAACTACTGTGCAGCTGAACATTTACTTTCTACACTCACCATGTGGACTCACTGCTCACACACACACAAACAAATTGACACATGCAAACAAATCAACATCCGCACACACAGACACACACACTCTTGTGTGCATAAGAACCGCAAAGAATTGGAATATAATAAACATATAAGCCTATTTACGCAGTATGGCGCTTTAAATGCAAAACAATATGATGCATAAACACAGTGTGATTTAATGTAAGAGATAATAAATGGCTTCATAATGAGCAATAAAAATGCTCTTTAAACAGTTTACTGCTTAGTTCACACTTATAATTAATCTGGGTTCCATGTGTGCATATAAAGTGGGTATAAAATTCAGCCCAACTGTGGAAGTGAAACGCTGAGGGAAAGAGAAAAATGACTGCTGGTAAACATTGGTATCATGATTCAGCCGTAGCCTCTAGCTGTAGCCTTTTTTCTCTTCACCTGGACCAGCACGGCAAGCTCTCCAAATAATGCTTTACAAAAAAACTGTGCCCTAAAATCATTTGACGCACAACAGGAAACCATAACATTTATAATGTTTTACAAAGCCATCAAATAAGTGGAGAGGGGATTAATTGCCCCGACTCGACCTTAAAATAATTATTTTGAGCGGTGCAACTCTAAACTCCAATGAAATTGATACACTTTGATAATTAGATTCTTGGCACTGACCCGCTGAAGTCAATAAAGGTTATTAAGGCCAATTGCTGTCTAAACGCATTACGGGCAGAGTAAACTGTCCGTCTGAGGCCCCTGCTACTCCAGCGCCAATATGATAATCCATTCTCCGTCCTGGGGGTTTCTTCCCTAGCGCCTGTGTCTCCACTCTGCCATACAAAACCAGATTGGATTCGCTTAACCTTTCCAGGACTTTGATCAAATGAGCTCACACAGCAATAACATTTACATTGACCCCCCCCCTCCCCCCACAAACACATTCCACCCCACCCTCTCCAACACACACACATACACAATCCTGCTCTCACTTTTCTCTACCTCCCCCTCTGTGTTCTTGACTCTACAGACTCTCCCCACAGCTCACCGCCTCCTCCTCCGACCCCTCCTCAGCACGTTTGCTCAATAACCTAATCAGCTCTTGATGGCGACCCGGCCAGGCGGCGTATGATTGCAGCGCTGCCCTCCTCGGCAGCCCAGATTGTTTCCGAGGACTGTTATTACAGTGAGGGGAGAAGATGAAATGGTCACCGAGCGTATCTCAGCACAAACGCATATGCATGCATGCATGCAAAAGCCAGCCTCTATTATAAATCAGAGGGAGTAAATTTTGTCACACAGGGAGAAAAGGGAGACTGTGTATATGTAGTATATATACTGTATGCATCTATGTGTGTGACCAAACCATCGGAAAACAGGGACTGACAGGCAAGGTGCACGGAGCAGAGGAAGACATGGCCCCGATACCACTTCCTGTTTTGTACATCTTGAAGTATACAAATGTATTCAACTGAGTGGATCCCATTTATTATGAAAGTAGATTAATTTCCTTGATATGTGTTGAAAAGATTTCCATCTACAAGGCTCGTTCTCCTGTCAAATGAGGGAGAAAGTGTGAGAAAGAGACAGAGATACGGCGAGATAGCGGGAGCGAGAGAGGGAAAGCACAAGAGAAAGAAAAGACACAAAGAGAGAGAGAAGGAGAAGGAGAAGAGGAGGAAGACGACGGAGTGCATTGAAATCTCTTCGCATCCGCCAGCTTTTGAAGTTGTGAGATGAGCAGCCACAGAAGTCAGGAAAGTGACAAATTAGGGAAAAAGCTGTACTGTGCAAGCAGAGCTGCTAAATCAATTAAAGTCACGCCGAGTGCATACATTAACATCAATAGCTCACACATACACGCAAACACACACATACACACACACACACACACAGAGGACAGGGGATGGGGGGGTGCTCATGGGCTCGTTGTCGCTTCTCCCCCACAGTAAAAAGAGGAAAGATAAAAAAAAAATACCACACCGGTATTTGAAATATTTTGCATAAAGCCAAGACTCTCTGTCTATTGTCATTCAAACAGAAGCCATCCATTTTTGCTAGTTTAAGGAAATGTCACTATTGTACGATAGCTACGAAGGAGTCCAGAGGGAACACAAGGCTCCAAGCCAAGCAAGGTCTAAACGGACTTCAGCACCGTGGATCACAAGGGAATGTAAAACCTTTCAGTTAATGCCATTTTTCTACTTTCCTTTACCTTCACACACTCATACACACATTATTGTTTTGCTGTACAGTCACATAAAGTACACTTAAAGATTATTCAGGTGCCCGAATCTTTCTATCAAGGAGCCACACAAATTTATGAGGCACTAAAAAAGAGGCGAGCAAGCAAGTGGACTTGTTTTGTTTTGGGTCTTCATATATTTATTTATGTATTTTATCAGAATGTCATTCAAATAGAAGGATGAACATTTGCATGACAACAGGCTGAGGAGCAGAGAGGGAGCCCCAGGGAGAGACAGTATCCATAAACAGGAGCTAACCCCCCCCAATATTGCAATATTCTTCATACAGACTAACAAATACAGCCCAATGTATCCCACAACACTGTTGCTAAATATGACAATAAAGAGAGGAAGCCTGGCGGTTTGTATCACTATTTTAGTAGGATGAAACAATAGGCTGTTTTATTGCTACAGCAGTGTATAAAACACAACGGTGTCATTTTATAATTCCTATTTAAATAGACATATATTTGATATTTTAAAATACCCACGCTGGTATCAGATTTGACAAAAAAAATGAAAAAGAAGAAAAATAATGCTATATTAAAATATACTCTGCAGGCAACAGAAATATCTCAATAAATAAATTGTACACAGCATCTGCACACTGTAGGTCACTTGTTTTTCCCAAAATTACACTAGTCTGTCAATTTCCAGCTTCAAAATGTAAAACATATGCAATAAAGGACTAAAAGGGGGGACCCGCATGATTTAAATAACTCAAAGTAATTTAGGAAAATGGGTTTTAATCTAACAGCAGAAAAGCCACAGCTATCAAAAGCTCCAAAAGAAAATCTATAAGTCACATCTATGGAGTGCTTTTCATCAGCATATCAGTGGTCGATGCATGTATGTAAATATTGCTAGCAAAAGCAATAATGTTGTCTTCCATCACAATAGTGAATCATTTCCTTTATGCGCTCACCAGAGTATTATTTTTGCATTGGTTCAATATGTATTTCTACAGAAGACATGCTTGTTTTTCTGTGATTTGACATTGTAGATAATTACTTTTTTTGCTAAAAGATTTAATATGCAAAGATAATTTTACTATTAACACATATCAATGTTATTTGAGATATTGAAATATAAAAATACTACAATCAATTTCATCATCACAGATGTATTGCATACTTGTTTTTTTTTCACTGCAAACTTTTTCTTCTGTAAAAATTTTCTTGTAATATTGCCTGCATTATATGAAGTCTGTTGCTGAGTTTGGAGGGAATGAAGAAGAAAAAAATGGATGCATATAAAAACACGAGCACACGCACACACAGAGACTTCACATTTCAATGGTGCCCTTTTCTAAACGCGGGTCCGAATCACACACTTCATCTGGGCCCGGAGGTGGAGCTCTAGATGAGTTTAGCCCCCTGTCTGCTAAATCCCTGCACCAACCCTCTGCCAGGCTGTTCCACTGTGCGAGAGAGAGACTACGACCAGAGCTGAGCAGCGTCGGCAGCAGCGGCACTGTTCTCCTCCAGCCCCTGTCTTTATCCCCGCCTGAGCATTAGATGTGATTACTGCTCAGCGCTCGACACTGACAGAGACAGAGAGCTCCCAGAGACAGCAGGAGTGGGTGAGAGACAGAGAGGGACCAGGGAGCGGAAAAGAAAAGCACAGCTTTACCATTCCCTGTACTGCTGCTACAGCAATACAAGAGTGCCCCCTGCTGCTTCTGGTGTCTGGCTGTTGAATACGCACATACACACATTAAAGCACACTTTTGGAAATCCAACCTTGAGAAAGGAGCTGCATAGAACCTATAAGTGTAAAAAGAAAGCAAGACCAAGCATGTATCTGTATGTGTTCACATGCTTTTTATAAATGCGTGTCTGTGATTCCGAGCTCTGGCTGAGGTGACTTTATGATAATTATGAGTTTGACATTACTATACTGTATGATTCCTTTATAGTGGTGTCTAATTAATAGTTGTGTGCCCAAGATTCCCTCTAATAAAACTTCTATGAGGCTACAACTAAACACATGACACATCCTTAATGAGTGAGGAGTTGGACACTCCAGCATGTAAGTTTAAACACATCCTCCCTTTTAGGAGCATTACTAGACAGAAAATAATTTACAGTTTCTGTAAGAAACTGCATCTTTAATTATTACACACAAAAGGGGTTTTAATATGAAGCCTTTCATATAGTTTTAGGAAATTAACATAACATTCTTATTCCTATTATTATTATTAGAACTTTATGTAGGTAAACGGAAGAGAAATACTGTGATACATTTATTTATTCACAATACAGTATATTGTTAATATAAGCTCATGAGTGGTTATTTACTATCATGTTCTACATTACACACAATGCCCTGCTAACATGGCTGTGCTTACTTTCAGGATGCAGAAGCAGGGCAGTCAGGGCCACATCTATAAAACTCAGCAATGAACAAGCTATCCTGAACTTACTGTGTGGGGTTTGCATGTTCTCCCCACCTTCCTCCCACAGTCCCAAAAACACACCTTAGCTTAATTGGTGATTCTAATTTGATTCTAGGACTGAGTACGAATGTGTGTTTGTCATGGCCATTTGACCCTATGGTGTGGTGTAAGCACTCGAGCTTGAACATGACTGAAGTTTGCAATTAGAATGACACTTTACTTTGGTTAGTACTGGTTAGTATACTGTTCTATTTTTGTTTTCTATGTTTTTATAACCAGCTATGTGTCCAATCTGTCTCACCATGTTCTCCATGAGTTTCCAATCCTTCTCCAGTTGCTCCATTGGTCTGGTCCACCAGCTGCAAAATCGGGCGTAACGCTGGCCCTGAAACCAGTACTGTCGTAGCCATTCAAATTCAACCTGCATACAACACATACCGGACAAAAATGTCAAGATGCTTCATCTGAGATGAGGAAAGGGAAAAATATTCTGGGAAAGACACTGGACAAGAAATGTTCATGTTATAGTGCATTTCAATATGAATATGAATGATTAATTTCCAATATAAAGCATGGACTTATGCAGACATTTTAGTTTAATTAGATTCTTTTCTACATTGTACAATAACATCAAATCATCCTAACGACATAGTAAAACAAATGGTATTACAAAAAAAAGCTAAATATGTTTAATGTTTTAGATTCTTCAAAGCAGCCCCCTTCTGCTTTGAGGATATGGACATGAATATTGACAAAAAACCCTGCTTTTTTTCAGTTGTTGCATATACAGTATATCAACATTTTTCATTTTCTCGTTTTCAAATGTATGAAAGAGGCAAGACAGTTAGGCCCCTTTTTTACTACATGACGGAAGAATACTCCAACCGAAAACAATAAACATTGGTCATCTTTATTAAAACAGTCCCACCCTTAAAAACCACAAAAGATGCAAACATCTCTGTACAGTCCCACACACACACACACAGACAAAAAATGTCTGCTCACACACGCACCTTCCAGTCAGTACACCTGAAATCTCCACCCACTTCCTCCTCTCCTCACTCTTTTCCCTCCTCCTCCTCTTCTGCTCCGTCTGGAGATGACAGTGTCTGCTGCTGAGCCGCTCCGCTCTCCTCCACTGGGAGTGTTTTTGTTTCCTGCTCTTTTGAAGTGCTGATTTAATCCTCGCAAGGATGCTTTGCGTAGCCAGGTGTAGCCATGCTACTTCTGAATGTGTTGTTCAAGCGTGTGTTTGTGAGTTTGGACTTGTGTTGTATGTACGGCGGTGTGTTTGCAACCCTGAATGTATCTGTCTGTACAAGTGTATGAGTAGCTTTGTTAATGTCTCTGCATAAAATTGTCATGTGAGTGTGTGTGTCAAAGATTGCCCCAAATGCCACCAAACATAAACATGAGAGATTGAGTTGCCCTGCCCCTGAAAAACGTCCTACAAAGCATAACCCACCCAAAACAATGAATTCCCTGTTCGAGTTGGACGCAGACAACTGTACAGCACAGAGTGCGACTACATACAATGGAGTCGCACATCAAATGTGACTGAGATGCTATTGTTTATTTTCTGAAAACTACTTTGTTTTTGTTCTTCTAACAGAGCATTACCCAACGTGAACAGCAGAGTTTTTAGAACTGCAAACAGTCTCAACAAGGTTTGAGCACGCTAATTCTGTTCAAGAGGTCACATGAAATGAAAATACAATACCTGCAATGTAAGAATATTTCAATTTTTTTTTGTTTTCTAATGCATCCTGTGCATATGAAACCATTCAAAAAGAGCCATTACAGTGTCATCCATCCCTGCCTCCTACAAATTATTTTTATCAGGAACTCAGTTGCAAGTTCTAGAGAACTGTGACATAAATCACTGCTTGCCTTTGAGGTTTGTTTTGAGCTTAGAGTGGCATTCACCTTAAAATCTTTTCAGCAACTTGAGAACATGAAACATGAAAAAGATATATTGTAATTTTACACTATTATCAGTCCAAGTTCCAACATCATAACTTGCTTAAGAGCCAGCTTAAGGCCTAAAATATGTTGACATTTTTTAATGCTCGGTAAGATGAGGCAAGTCACCTACCACT
>JAPMNP010724689.1:0-12091 GCA_029874935.1 Atherina boyeri
ACACACACACACACACACACACACACACACACACACACACACACACACACACACACACACACACACACAAAACACTAAAGCTTGGCATGTCCTGGCTGGGATTCTCATCTTTCAGAATGAGAGCTGACACAGTCTGAGATGGAGTCATGTTGTGTTTCTCTATGTGTGTGTGTAGACTCTGATCTCCCCCATTTCTCCCATTAAAGCCCCTCCAGATGCAGGCAGCGGGACAGATCCAGCGCGCATGGTGAATTAATCAGCCGCCCGCAATGGGTCTGTTTGTTCAGTGCTTTGAGTAAATCACTGCGATGTCCCTATCAGTAGATATCGTGGCCTTCATTGAACTCTGCTTATTGAATTAGAGCTGTATACAAAGTCTAATCAGCTGACTTTATATACCAGCAGCTTATTTTGCCACAGAGACTTTCTGGTCCAAGAAAAACACACCGGTTATAGCACCTCTGGAAAGAATAGAGAGCTTGTGTTTGTTGAGAATAAATCAACAAAGGCTGGTAGACGTTTAATTACGTTCCTGGAGAAGTTTTATTTATCTTTCATTTTACTGTTGGACTCCTTCATGACAAATTTCTCCAGTTGTTACTCCCCCCTTCTGCTTCTCTGTTCCCCCCCCTCGCTCGTTCTCATTTTAGTTTCCCTCTGCTTCAAATTTGTAAAATGGCAGCATCTCCCCCCGCTAAGGTTTTTATGGGCTCTTAGGAGCAGAGTTTTGCTGCTTCCTCCCAAACTCAAACCGAATATCTTCCTGTGAAACCCTATCGGATGGACCGCTCTCACCTTTGACCCGTGGTCAAGCCTCCTAGCTGCTCAGGCAAGGGTTTAAGGAGGGCAGGGGTCAGATGAGTGCCTTTGCTGTGCAGACTGTGTGTCTGCGTGACACAGTTGTAGCACATGGCCCCAGTAATCCCACTCCCCTGTTTCCCACAGCTCTGAACCAGATCCAGTCTGGGTATGGTTTGACAGGATTAATGACACCTTACCCCAGTGTTACTGACACCATATTTAGCTTTTTGACGTGATATTACTCAAACGTGAAAAAATACAAGCATACTTTTATAAAATTCCAGTAACTTTGAGTGGATCGTGTTAAGACAAGCAGTGGGAAAGAAAAAACTCAAGACAGAACTTTGGAGAAACAGTGGGAATGTGGTTGCAACACAGCAGAGACAGGCAGATGTGACAGACACTCAGTATGGAAACAGTGCAGTTATTATTGGTTAGAAATATTGTGGTTTTGTTCTTCTAAAGCTGAGGACTGACTGTTTACATGTGCAGTTAGATGTGATTTACACTGTATATTAAGCTGATGAAAGAATGGTGAGTTGTGTTGCAGATATATGACAGAGCTAACTTTTCCCCTGGCCTGTCTGTTTTTCAGAGCTGCGGGACTTCGAGCCTGATGACCAGCAGGAAATCGAAGTCGATGAAGGCAACACGGCTGTTATCGAATGTCACCTCCCTGAGAGTCAGCCCAAGGCTCAGGTCCGCTACAGCGTCAAACAGGAGTGGCTGGAAACGTCGAAAGGTACCGCACTGCTGCTTCAATCCATTAGGATCTAACATGATGTTCAGTCTCACCCTAATTCCCCTCTTAATTTCCTTACTATCTTCATAATTTACCGGAATGCTATAATCCTGCTATCTGACCCTTCATAAAACCAGCGATAAGGCCGTTATCTGGAGAATGTTGAAACAGGGGAATACAATTGTTTATTTCTCAAACAATTAACTTCTAAGTTGCCTGGAAGAGAAGAAAAGCTCCAGTGGTTTGTGGCTGGTATGCTGATGATGCCTGGAAGCTGTAGGTACTGATATCTGCTGCTTATCTGTGAGGAAATGAATACCACATTGACTAGCACTACTCGAGTCTCTTGGGTCAGACTCAAGGGTGCCACTCTGTGGCCTCTGCAAGCATTGCAGCTAATTGCTGGAATGGCACTTAGGGCTCATGTTACACTGTTTCACAACACGGACTTGGTTTTCTTTGGCTCTTTTTTGTCTCGTTTATATTCTTGAATGTTCTAAAGTATTTTCTCCAGTTTGTCCTATTTGCAGCTTAAAACTAAGTGTGTTAACCCTGACCATGCAGTAATGGTGTTCACCCGTTCAACATGTGTTTTCTTGCAGGGAACTACCTCATCATGCCATCAGGGAACCTGCAGATAGCTAATGCCACGCATGATGATGAGGGACCGTACAAGTGTGCAGCCTACAACCCCATCACTCAGGAGGTCAAAACTTCCACATCCACCGATCGTCTGCGCATTCGCCGTGAGTTGTCATCTCTAACACTTACACAAAGGGAGGGGACTACTTTGGATGAAATGCATAAACACCATTCCTCTCTATTTGATTTCATTCTTTATTTATATGTCTTTATTTGGTTATTTTTGTTTACACTCCAACTGTTTTAACTTCTCTCTGGGATTAATTAATTAATTAGATTAAATTCAGGGAGATTTTCTGTTACCGTAGGGAGCTTGGAGATGTTACTGTGGACATGTGGTGCACATATGTCTCACATGCTCCCTTTCAGTGTGACCTTTAGGATTTGATCCTGCACATGCTGACACAAGAACTTACGCTTTTGTTTCTGATCAAAGTCAGTGATAAAAAAAGAAGTGTAAAGTCTTCACAGTTCGATGTCGTCTCTCTGTCTCTGAGATGTGTTTTCAGTGGCGTCAGCATTCATGTCATTGTTCTCGTCCCGTTTCAGGTGCCACATCAGAAGCAGCTCGGATCATTTACCCGCCGGCGCCCCGTTCAATCATGGTGACCAAAGGCCAGCGGCTGGTGCTGGAGTGCGTGGCTAGCGGCATCCCCACGCCTCAGGTCACGTGGGCAAAAGACGGGCAGGACTTGCGTTTCCATAACAACACACGCTTCCTGCTTAGCAACCTGCTCATAGACGCAGTGGGCGAGGGAGACTCGGGGAATTACATCTGCCGGGCAGACAACGGCATCGGCTCAACCGGCTTGGCTGGCTCTGCCACGGTGCTCTATGAGGTCCAAGTGTTCGGTAAGTTCACTGTTTCAAGAGCCTAAGCTAATATTTTATGTGCAATTTCCTCTAAAGCTTTTCATAAAGAAGGCTTTGCTTGTCTATACCTTTTTTTTATCCGTTTTTTCTGTGTCATGGATTTGATAATTATCCTGACTCCTGCTTGGCGGACTTAGAAGACAGGAGTCTGTATGTGCGCAGAGGCATAGAAGGTGGAGACAGAGCTCTCTATTCTATACCAAGACTTGATTGAATGTGTCGAGGTTATGGATGACTGTTTTTATAGTGATTTTGTGTGTGTGTGTTTGTGTGTGTGAATGTGTTGTCGGCTCGTCTCTCTGCAGCTGGCTCTAATTAAAGTCAGACTGCTGCTGTAGCTGTAATGAGCTCTGTCTTTCTCTGCTATTCACAAGCAGCCAACCATCAACTAGCTGGCTTGCCTGACTTGACACACCCCCCCTGTTACATATCATCTACGCACTCGCATGCATACACACGTGCATGATTGTGTTTTTTTTTTCTTTCTTGTCTGAAAATTATTAACTTTGATGATCATCAGCTGCACATAGTTATGCAGAGGCTGGTCTGCTTTACGAACATTAACATGCAGGAGCTTCAAAGCCGACTCCTCACTCTGTCGACATCTCTTGGTTCCTCTCCTGCAGAGCCTCCTCAGGTGACCGTAGAGCTGCAGCAGCAGGAAGTTGTGTTCGGAGAAACGGTGCGCTTCAGCTGCCAGGCCCGCGGTAAACCCACCCCGTCGGTGATGTGGCTCCACAACGCCCGGCCCCTCATCCTGTCACCTCGCCACCGTGTAACCCCACGGGGGTTACGCGTCTCCAATGTGGGCCCTCAGGATGATGGCCTGTACCAGTGCATGGCAGAGAATGGTGTTGGCAGCTCACAGGCCTCAGCTCGTCTCATCACGGTTTCGACTGGTAAGACAGTGTAACATGGATGTAATTTTTTTTCTCTTATTTGGCAGCTTCTAAGATTTGGAAATGTGTTTCTCTTTTTAGGGATTTCCTCTCGGGGGAGGTTGCCCTCCATCTTTCGCCCTCTCAGCCCAGACAAGGTGCTGAGAGAGCAACCTCCCGTAAGACCCGGGGCTGCTGGCGCCACTTTACCTCTGGACTGCTCTGAGCTGCCAGGGCAGGTGTTGCCTGCAGAAGCCCCCATCATCCTTAGTCAGCCACGCACAGGCAAGGCTGACTATTATGAACTCACTTGGAGGCCGCGGCATGAGCGAGGAGCACCTGTGTTGGAATATATGATCAAATATAGAAAGGTACAGCAAGGAGCATATTTAGTCAACTGTATAACATCATGCATTTCCTTCTTCACAGCCATTTATTTACACTTTATAAGTAACAAAACCTGCTCTTTCTTTTACAGGAAGGAGAACCTCTTGCAGAGTGGACCTCCAGGAGTATCTCAGGCTCTCTCCATAAGCTGACTCTGGCCAAGCTGCAGCCAGACAGCCTGTATGAAGTGGAGATGGCCGCCAAGAACTGTGCAGGATTGGGACAACCAGCCATGATGACTTTTAGAACTGGCAAAGGTACAACACAGAGCATCTATAGATGTGGGCATTAACCACACCTAGAGAATACAAAAAAATAAAAATATTGTGCAAAGACACCAAATAGCTAGGAATTTATTCAACTAGCTTCTTTATTTTCATTGTTAACAAGCTGCAACATTGCACCAAATAAAAATGATTTTTATTTAATAATTTTTTTTTGTATTTTTAGTCCCATTTGTTCCCTGAAGCAACAAATCGTTATCCTGCATCTGAATATAATAGCAATAAAAAATATTTATTATTAGGTCTTGTTCGGCCAACATTTGCTTAAAGCTACTCAGCCACCGAATTCAGGAAATTACTTTGACATGTTTGTCCCAAAAGAATGGTTTGGACTTGGTTATAGATTAGGGATGTGAATTTACAACAACTCATGATTCGATTCGATTCCGGTTGTTGGGGTGATGATTCGATTCAGAATCGATTCTCGATTGAAACCGATCTCGATCAATCAACACTCTTAGTAAAAAAAGGTACCAATTCCATTAGGGCTGGGACGATATGCTTTTCTCCTGATTCGATTCTTTTAAGATTTTTTTTTTTTAAGCTGCTGATTTGATTTTAATAGGGACTCTTCAATATTGCTGGTTTTTAATTGACCAGACTATGTGAAAATGTTGAATGATGACAATGTCTACAGACTATATCAGGAGCCATATTTCCCAAAAAATGCACATTTCATGTTATTAGTTTTTAAGATTTATTCAGCAGAAATATATTTGAATCAGCAATTTGAACTTATACTTTCTTTTCAAAGCCTGGACTGCATGTTTAAAAAAAAATGATAGAAAGAATAATAGTTTTTTTAAAGAAATAAAATTGATTTAAAAATTGTTAAACAAAGAATCATGATTCTTATGTGAATCAATTTTTCCCCCACCCCTGTTGGATAGACTGCTACTACCAGCATTATTCTTTGATATAGCTCAAAGGGCTTTTTTTCTTTTTGTTGTTTTAAATGCTGTTTGTTTTTTCTGTCTACAGGTCGCAAAGGTCTGGGAGGACAAATTGATCCCCCAAAAACTCCTGCTGTCCCTTCACCAAGCCTCTCTCGTAAGCACTCATCAGTACTTTAGCTGTGATATATCCTCCTCTGATTAACAATACTAATATATATCACACAGGTATTATTAATATGGCTGCATGTCAGTTGTCACTCACTAACAATTCTAACTCTCTCTTGCATTTCTCTCTCTGAAGGATGAGCTCCTTGTAAGTGTTGAATGTGATCTGACACATTGAAGTTACATTGTTCTAGTTTTCTCTGAGTTCTGTCTGTCGTTGCTGTTTATCTGATAACCGTCCTCCTCCTCTGCAGCTCCCGAAGCTCCCGATAGGCCCACGGTCTCTACGGCTACAGAGACGTCGGCGTACGTGACTTGGATTCCTCGTGGTAACCGCGGCTTCCCCATCCAGTCATTTTGGGTGGAGTACAAGAAGGTGAAGAAGGCGGGGGAGGACTGGGTGACGGCGGTGGAGAACATTCCCCCATCGAGGCTGTCCGTGGAAATCACGGGGCTGGAAAAAGGTTGGTCGGCTGAAACGGGCTCTTTAGACAATGTTGTTATTCACTGCTGTTTACTCTGACGAGCTGGAGGTGGGGGGAGTCATCGGATGTCATACCATGTAATTACAGTGACGATGCCCTGCAAAATTACATTCCCATGGTCTGTAAATTTATCACTATAATGAGTGTTGTTAGAGTAATTTCAGTGATTACTGCCATTAATCAAAACCATAACTGGGTCACTATCAACATAACATTTGCTCTGAGAAGGAGGACATAAAACAACATCATTAGTCAACATAAAATTTAAAGCTTCAGCCACTGGAAGTTGAAGCCTCAAGAGACAGATCAACAATGCCTGTTCCTCTCCCTTTAGGTACATCGTATAAGTTTCGTGTGGTCGCAGTGAATGTGATCGGCTCCAGCCCTCCCAGTGCCCCCTCTAAAGCCTACACAGTGGTGGGTGGGAGAACACACGAACGCCCCGTTGATGGACCATATATCACCTACAATGAGGCCATCAATGAGACCACCATTGTTCTGAAATGGACGGTCAGTGTCCAGAATATACACATGCAGCATTTAATGGTTATATTTTAAACTAACTGTGATTTGTAACCTGATTTATTTCCCTCCCCACAGTACACTCCTGTAAACAACACACCCATCTATGGTTTCTACATCTACTACCGGCCGACAGATAGCGATAATGACAGCGACTACAAGAAGGATGTGGTAGAGGGAGACAGATACTGGCACTCAATCACCGATCTGCAGCCGGAGACAGCCTACGACATCAAGATGCAGAGCTTCAACGAGAAAGGAGAAAGTGAATTTGGCAACGTAGTGATGCAAGAAACAAAAGGTGGGCTCATTTGCAGGGAAATCTTCTTGTTTTTGATGTACATCTAGAGGAGGTAGAGAATGTTTTTTCAGAAGTCTGATGGTTTTTTTTTTTTCTTTTGGTTATCTCAGCTCATCCTACTCACCAGCGGCCTGATCCGTCAAAGAACCCAATACCGGAGCCAGATGATCCAAAACGGCTGATTCGACACGGTGACCTCCCTTATCTCATCGTCGGCATCGTCCTCGGAGCCTTCGTCTTTATCATTGTCGCCTTCATTCCCTTCTGCCTCTGGAGAGCTTGGGCCAAACAAAGTGAGTCTTCTTGGTAGCTTCTTTAGTATTTTTCAGGATTTCACGTCTTTTCTCCTCTAAATTTGATTTTCTGTTTTTCTTTATGCTTAATTTCAGAACAAACATCAGATTTGTGTTTCTCTGCTGTGGCCACCCCGGTGTCTTCATGTCAGTATACAATGGTTCCCCTTCAGGGACTTGCTCTGGTTGGACACTGTCCTCTGGATGCACACATGTCAGCTCCGCATGGTGTTTACAACACTAATGGAGAATACACTCAGAACGGCAAAGCTCACCACCCAAAACACTGCCTGCCAGGACTACAGCAGGTAAAACACTGTTTACTAAGGCTTATTCGGCTTATTATCAACTCATCTTTCTTTCAATTTGTCTTATTTATGTTATTACTGAATATTTATATATAATCTACATGTGCTTGTGCATTGCAGGACGAAGTGGATTGTGATATGGAGTGTGACACACTGCTGCCACAGACGGTGTCAAATGGACAGCTGCCTGTTTACCACTACTCCAGCAGGTAGTAATTATTGAAATCATCTGTTGACCAAACCGCAAAATCTGTTTTTAGCCTTATCATTGTTCAACTTTAAAAATAAAAATCAATCTTCGTAAACTATTCTGTCATTTTCATGGTTCATACTGAAATCACAAGTTTCATCTCTTACAAATATGTTCTCCTCATTAGTGGCCCTGATTATCACGAACAAACCTGCAGCCCTCCTGACGACCCCACCCTTCAGCTCCAGGCATCTTCCCATCAGCTCATCAGTGCACAGGAAGTGGGAGGCGACGGCAGCCTCTGTAGTGGAGACGGAGCAGAGGACATCGCTCAAAGTATGTGCAGATGTCCTCCATTGATAACTACAAAAGCCCAAATGTTCCAAATAATTAAAAAAAAAGGAAAGATCTTGTATGTGGTTTTATTTTCTTACCACCTCTGTTGTCTTTGCAGCAGACCCAACATCTCTCCATCTTCTGTCTCTAGAAGACGAGGGGATTTTCACATCGTCTTCAATAGCCACAACACCACAACCCCAAGATACGATACAGGACGTGAACATCTTCCCGAATGAAGCGCCCCTCGAGAAAACGGGGGCAGCTGACTCTACAGATGCATAAAAGACTGTTAATGAATAGAGGAAAACAAGAGAAAATATTTATTTTTGTATCACAGATATTTATATATTTATGCTTTTTGTAAATAGGTGTCTGATTATACAGTATATAAGGTTATTTTCATATTGAAAAAGACTTTATTCATACATCTGCTGACACTATTTTTTGGACTAAGGGAGTTTTGGTGCCCAACTCTGTCTGCATTTCCAGGGGAGGGGCAAAGTTTCGAGACGTTATTCCTCTTGTGAAGAAGAGAGGGGTTCCTCTCAGTTCAGCACTTCACGTCTATACCCTCTCCTCCAGTCCTCGTCATTCCTCGAAGATTTCTCCCACCCTTAATGTTTGGATCCTAGGTACTTAGCTTTATGCACAACAGAAACAAAAACAAAAGGGGACCATTTGAATCAGTACAATGCCGTTATGAGGTGCTTCGTCACTCTTTAGCTCTGTGGAGTCATTTTCTCAAGATGCAACTTTCATTTTGTATAGCAGTAACACAAATGTATTATGCATTGCTCATCATTAACAAACTATTAACAAGTGTATGCAACATAAATCATTGTTTTGGTAGTGTACAAGAGATTTTATATATATTGTATAGTTATTTATTTTTTTGGAGCTTGTTATTTTTTAAAATCACTGAATGGGGGAGATTCTGGAAAATAACTCAGTCATTGATAAGCTGAACTTTATACTGCAGCCACTTCCGTGTTTACTCATTTGCTGGTTACCAAATGACTACCAGGAGAGGACGCTGTGACAGGTGTGTCAGTATTATTCCTCCCTCACTGGTCAGTGAACAAAGTATTAAGTATTCTTTGACAGAGGCATCTGTGATTGAAATGAAGGAGATCCTGAATCTACACTCCCTTAAAGTGCAACTACTCTGTGGCTGCACATGCTGAAGCACTATTGCATGTAAATAAAAGCTTATGAAACCGATATGTTTTTGGTGGATCTTTTTGAACAGAATGAACACTCAATTTCTTGATGCTTTGGTTTGTCTTTATAGATGTTTAGCTGTGCTGTCTTAACCGGTTTGGCTTAAACACATTTTATTTATTAAAGATGCTAATATTATTCTGATAGCTTTTCAAGTATATAAATTATGCAAAGTCTAAGTTAGAAAAAAAAATATTTTTAGAAAAAAGCAAAAACAACTACCCAGCTCAAAGTAAATGCAAAGGTCTCCTTATAAACTTTATTAATCAATTTTATATTTACAAATACATACATAATCTAACAATTCTGATATGAAACATTGGTATTTACAAAATAGCTCTTCGAAAAAATTATTCTGTACACAACAACTTGATAAGTTAGTAAATTACATAACTGTGCAGAAGGTTTCTTGATGACCCATAATACAATGAATTCAAGTTCTGAACCAAAACTTCATTTTGTTTAACTAGTAGTTGGTTTAACCAACATTTTAACACAGGGCTTTTGAGGATCACATTTGTATTGTCCCCATTAAATGAAAATATATTTTTTTTAAAAAGAAAGGAAATGATTACAAGGATATCAAACATATGTCAAAGACATATTAAACTGAAATTGTGTGAACATGTAAACAACAAAAGTTACTGTTCATCGAGTGCTTCACCATTACCGTCTTGAAACAACACATTTCAAACAAATAAACTCTTCACTCCAGAACACCAGTTCACCATGGCATTCAAGCTGCAGCATGAGCTCTCCTCACACAGCCGAGCTGCCGTCATGCCCCAGAATGTGGCTGATGTTGTGGGCTGGACGATTCGGCTGCTTGCTGGAGTCGGCAGATGAGGTGTTGGAGAGAGACAGCAGAGGAGACATTGGCATGGCTGAACCGTCGGTGGGCATGCCGGTGGCAATTTCAGGGAACAGAGAGGTGAGGCTGAAGTTGGAGATGTGAGGGGTGATTCCAGATGAATTGGCAATGGGCATAGGAGGCATATCTGGAAGCAAGGGGAAACCTCTCTCCACGCCGAACCCCACGGGCCGGGGAGGAGAGAGGATGGAACCAAAGCGGTTGTTGAGTTGAGGAGCACTGCCCTTGTCAGCACTTGGACTTGTAAACATTTGGTTGGGAAAATATTGGAGAGTAACATCGCTTGGAAGGCTGGGGTGAGCAGCTGGAGAATAAGAAGGATAAAAGGATGGTAAAGTGTTCTGGGGTTCAACAGGAAGAAGGGATGGCGTCCGGGAGGAGTTAGGCTGGCTGACTGGAGGGATGAACGTAGAGTTTGCATTAATGGGGGGTGGAGGATTCATTCCTCCCTCAGAAATAAAAGGGAAACCAAAGTTCTGTGTTAAGTGTTGGTCCGTCACCAGGTTGTTGTCGCCAGGAACTTGTGCACCATCTGCCATAAAGCGTACGATGGTGCTGCGCCGTGCCTCTCCTCCAGACTGCGGTCGACCCAGCAGCACCCCTCCTCCAGAGGGCAGAGGCAGGTGGCCTTCAGGCTCATATGGGTTGGTGGGCCTTAGAGTTCCTGATCGAGGCCGGTCACCAGGTCTCAGTTTGCTNGGCTGAGTATCTCTGGGAATATGACGAGAGTGTTGGCTAACAGCGTTTGGTTGTCTGGATGGGGCAGAGGAGCGGCCTTGCTCAGAGCTGCTGTGTGGAGTTGGAGGGTGGGGGAGACCTGCCCGCACACCTGGGCCTGCATGCATATTACTACTGACCTGAGAAATGTGTCCCTTGTTTCCCTCTGCAAGTCGCATAGCTGGGGTCTTCTGAGATTGGGGAACACTAGGGCTGGAGGCCTTGGCCTGAATGTCTCCTGAAGAGCTTCCAGGCACACAGCTGTACTCCATGCTGACAGGGGGACAGCACTGCACTGCTCGCTGGTGATTGCTCTGCTCAGGAAGGTGGGGGGAAAGGAGGCTCTGCATGAAACTCTGTTGACAGCCTTCCTGTTCCCGAGGCATTGCTGGTCCAACTTGTACTCCCTGCGGACCAGGATGAGGTCCACTGTAGCCACCACGATTTCTGCCATCTGCTGTGGGACCAACACTCATCCTGAAGCCTCCCTGCTGCTGCCCCTGAGGGCCCCTCTGGGACGGAGGCACTGCCTTAGCAGCCATGTCACTCCCCCGAGACACCTGAGCCTCAAAACCACTTAGCTGATGTGCTCCCCCTCCACCACCCATTGCCTTGAATGGTGAACATTCTGAGACACGCTGAACATCAGTGGACCCTGGATGGTCGGAGGGAAGGCGGTTCTGTTGGTTGTGAGCAATGCCAGCCTTCCCTCGTGATGTGTCCAGGTAACCGCGGAGGTCTGCTTGCTCCTGAGTACCACCGCGGCCAGGTTGATGGTGGAGGGCCATACGCTGCTGCTGTTCACCACTGGAGGAACTTTTACCAATGAGCGCCTCTGCAGAGTAGTTGGACACACGGTGACGCTCCTGGCGAGATGAAGGGCAGGCCAGCTCAGATGGACGGGACACCGGGTTGCTGGGAGGAGAGATGAGCTGCTGTTCCAGGTTCCTGGAGCTCATCATCCTCTGCATAGCATTATGGTCTTGACCAGGCTGAGGAAGAAACAACAAACAAAAACATTATTTAGTTTAATATTAGCAACACAAGGCTAGTAACTACAAATAAATAACAATAATGTAACAAAATGTGATCCAACCCAAAATACAAACTAAACATTTTCATCTGAAAAACTTACGAATATATATGAACAAAACATAATAGATCTAACTGAAAAAC